>ML819987.1:32722-78087 GCA_009831015.1 Picea engelmannii | reverse complement strand
GAACATCATATCTGATCTTTGCTAATATTTAATCATCGCTCCTTGAATGATATTCAATTGTTACTCCTGAAATGATATGCATAAGAATATTACATTTTCACCCACACTCACATTATTTCTCACTACCCTCTTCTCCTTTTATACATTACTATTAGTTCTACATGAAAAGTCATGTTCATTTGAAAAGACATGAGTTTTATTAAATAAATAATTAAATTCCCCCTTTTTTTATTTTTTTATTTATTTTTCAACATACCATGGGTAAAATACCACCATGGGTTTTAAAACTATGTGCAAATACCATGTGCACTTTTACTCCACTTTCAATTTTACCTTTTTTAATCCACTTTCATGTTTACTCCACTTTCATGTAACTTCATTTCTAATCCAATTCCACTTTTTTATTTATTAAAGTTACATTTCCTTTGAATATTTATATGTGAATACTTACTTACATTTGACATCGATGACAATAATTTATTCAACAAGAAGAGGGATTTATACCAAGTGTTCTATTCCATGATGAAGCCAACCAAATGGATATGTCAATATAATGTCCACTTAGCCCAAAAGTGCTAGGGTATTCCACCAAGGGATCCACATATCCTCATATCTATAGAGAAACTGAACCAACCAAGAGAGAGAAGACATAATTAAACAAAAATTAAAACAATAGCAATCACACATAGTACACATAGATTTACCCTAGAAACCCTTAACTAGAAAAACAAACAATGCTTGAATGACTCATGCTCCTTCATTGTCTTATTCATTCACTGAATAAAGATTTAGATGAATAACATTGGTCCACACCTAAGACACAATTCATCATCCTACTCCCTTGATTTAACACAAGAAAAAATCTACAACCATTTGGATTACATATTCATTACCATCATATACTCATGACTCTCTCTATCAATGCACAAGCTACAAAACTCTCTCTAAATCGAGAGTTTACAACAACTTAACCTTAGACAAAATACATAATTCTGTATTTATAGGCATATACAATATGTAAAACCTTAATTCGTGGCATCCAAATATTTTACAAATCCATGAAGATGATTGGTTGTGAGCATGTGAATCTCAGGATTGTGTTATAGGTTGTGAGCATGTGAATCTCAGGATTGTGTTATAGGTTTTGACCACCAATCAAGTACTAGTCGGTTGCAAACCAGTCGACTACCAGTCAGATACTAATCGATCATCTATACAATTAACCTTTCGAACTCTAGTCAAATATCAGTCGACCTCCAGTTGGCATGTCCTATTTACCATTTGTCAACCATGGACTTGAATTAATCGTCCAGTCAATCATCCTCGAGTAGCTAGTTGGTTAGAATGTGTTTCCAATGCAAATAATATAACAACCCAACATTCTCCCACTTGTTGTATTCTTTGCAGAAACATGAGACCCTAAAATTTGTTCACTGACCCAAGCTAGCAATGCCCATTGCCTCTCTACAACAAGAGAGCTTCACTGCACTCATATACTTGGTCAAAGAGTCTATAATGTTTTCCAAAGTGTCTACCTTCTCTAGAAACACCTTCCTTCTTTCCACCACGTCTCTCACAAAATGGTATTGTACATCAATATTCTTCATTCTGGAATAGTAAGCTTGGTTCTTTGCCAAGAAAATTGCACTTTGATTGTTGCAATTTATCCTCATTGCCTATTGTTCAAACCTAATCATGAACATAGTCTATGCAACCAAATTTTTTCCTTGCTTGCATGGGTGGAAACCATGTCCTCAACATATGTTGTCGACAAGGCTACTATCGTATGTTTCTTACTCATCCAACTGATTGCTCCACCAAACATCTTAAACATATATCCATTGGTATACCTTTTTCAATCAAGATCACCATCCCAGTCGTAGTCGACAAAGCCATATATATTCATGATCCAAATAAGATTCGACAAGAACAATTGGTTATCGGCACAGGATTTAAGATGATCAACACATGCAAATTTTAAGGTTATAGACTAAGAAAGAGATCAATTTGTTGGTGTGAAGGGCCCCATGTCATCATGATTGATTTTTGTTTTTGTATGTAATGGATATAAATTCAGGTGGTATATTTTTGTATGTAAAGGAGTAACGAAACTTTCATGAGACCTTTCCATGTGGGAGAAAAGACGAATAAACAAAGAAAAGAAGGAGAAATGGACTGGAGAGAAGTTGAAGAGTTGGGGATGCTTAACCTTCCAAATATCCTTCTGGTCAATTTAGTTTTCTATATTATGTTTCCCCACAATAAGAACAAGGTTCTTTGGCTATTAATGATGTAAGGAGGCTTCACATATGTCACTGAGGAGCATAGAGATAAACCAAAGAGCCTGTAAATTTCCCATTGTTGAATAATAAAGAGCTTGTCCGAAGCCAAAAGAATGGCGGTTTGCCTGTTTGGGTTTCCAAGGTAATTTCCAAGTTTTGTGTGTTGTCATGTTTGAATTTCATTGTCTATGGGTGGAATTGTCTGTACTATAATTTAATGAATGGTTAATGAAGTGTATTGTAATTTAATGGCTTATTACATACAGTTTAGCAAAGAGAACTATGTGTCAGTTATGGTTTTATCTTGTCTTATATGAATACAGTTCCCATGGGATGGTAAACCAGACTAACATCTTTTTTACCATACTCGTACATTGATTCAGAATTTTGAAATCGATAAACCTCCTTCCCAAGCCATTGCTATTTACTTAGGGGTTTTTTATTTCATTTTAAGATCCATTGGGAACATTCTCGACTTTGCTTGGGCGTTTTCCTTTTCCCACAAGTCATATATAGACCATACTTTGTCATATGGCATTGCTGCAACATTTGTTATTTTTCCTAGACATTTTTCTCTACTGCTAAACATCAAACTAAACTCCTGGACGTTTTTCACTTGATGTGAGATATAAAAATCACCCCTGGATGTTTTTATTGATTGTGGGATACCAAAAATTCCCTCCAAACATTTTATAATTGTCGTGGAGTATCAAATTCTCCCCTAGAAGTTTTGTTTGTTGTTGAAGAGTAAATTCACCCTCTAGACAATTGTTTTGACTGCTTAGTCGACTTGTTCCACTGGGTTATTCCACCCTGCAAATTTTGGTTGTTTTCCTCATCTATATTTAGCTGATAACGATGTATAGTTGACTATATCTTCATTCCTTTCGACCAAGGTGTTCATTGGGTCGATTCATCTCCCTTGTTTGACTAGACAATTTTTGAGTCAAGTTTCAGTTGATTTTTCGATCAATTTCTCAATCTGAATTTTGGGTGGTCGACTGACCTCTCACTCACTTGAACTGACTAGCAGAGAATTTGATCAATCCCTCATTTCTTAAAACGACTTGTGAGTGGTTGAACAAACTGTTATTGGACCGATTCAACTGATTGTATTAGTGTGTGGAGTTTTTGTTAGTTGGTGAGAGATGAGGTTATTTTTCTTATTGCAATGGTTTTCTATGTTGGTGAGACATACAAGCTATGAGACTTTTGTTTTCAGATCAGATGGTATTAGGGCATAAGTCTGAATGCATACATTGAGACCTGTATGGTAAGTACCCGTAGTGATTACAAAATAAGTGGACAAGAGTTGTTTCCAAGGATAGAGAGAAGTATATCATCAAGAATGTTAGGGGAAAATTATGAAGGAGAAGAGGAATAAGAACTGAGGGTCAGGTTGTATTGTTTTGAGTAGAGTTTGGCTACATTGACTTCAATGGTGTCACATCTATTGGATGGAAAGAGAAAGGAAATTCCATCAACAGAGGCTTGTCATGAAGGTGCCAAGAAGGAAGAAAATAAGCCAGAGACAAAGCATAAGACTAAGCCAGAGATGGGAGAGTGAAACTACAACAAGATACATGTACCTTTCCTTGTGGAGGCCAAGGTGGACATTAATCCATATACCAGTGAAGTGGATGTTATCTGGATGAATCAGTGGCTACAACAGATGGAATTATACTTTAGCATGCATGAAGTAATTGGAAAACAAAAGATTGGTTTTGCTTGGTTGAATCTTGAAGGCCATGTTTTGACATGGTGGGGGAGTGATGCAGTAAGAAGAGAACTAATAAATGATCCATCAGTGACTATTTGGGAGGTGTTCAAGGACATGATAAAATCTTAGATTTATCCCATAGGATATTAGGAACACCAACAAATAGTATGGCATTACTTCAGGAAGAGATAAGGACAAACAATGCAGGAGTTCACAATAGAGTTTAGGAAGAGAGAAATTCAGATGGGGGTCTCTGTCAAAAGTCCAAAGATGTTAGTCAAGTATTTGGGGGTATTTTTACCTCATATTCATAGACAATTTGTGTTATTTAGACCAAAGACAATTGATGAGGCCAATAGTAAAGCACGGTACCTTGAGGGAGACAAGTGGAAGCAACAAACAAGTACTTACAAGCAAGTAGAACCACAATAGTAGCAAAGAAAGAAGAAAAACAAGAAGAAGTGGAATGAGAAGAACATTATGGTAGAAACACAAGAAGAAATTACGTCCATCCAACAATTTAAACTATGTGATAGAAAGGGACAAACTGAGAGAAATGTTGGAAATTGCACCGTGAGAAGTGCCCCAAATATTTTCAGAAAAGGAAGAAGAAAGCAATGATATTAGTGGATATCGAGGAACAGGTGGATAGCACCTCCGACCTAGAAGGAAATATTAATTGCACTAATATTTAGAAAGAGGTAGTATTAGTTGGTTGTAATCACAAGGAGAAGAAGACAATGACTAAACTTTTCTGCATTAAAATCCACATGAAGCAGAACAAAGTGGATTATTTGTTTGATCCCGATCACAATCAAATTTGATCTCTCTGAAACTAGTTGAGCATCTTGGGATGGAATCTCAAGATCATTCACATCCATACATGTCGGGATGGGTAAGGCAAGACATGGAATTGAAAGTGAGATAACAATGAAAATTTAAGTTTTCCATCAATCAAAACTTTACTAATGAAGTAGTTCCATATGTGGTTCATATGGACATATCTGGAGTCATCTTGGGAATTCCATATTTGTACGTGAGGAGCGCCATTTTTAGAATGAGAGAGAACCAATATATGCTAGTCAAGGATGGAAAATATTATGCCATAAATGCACACAAGGACAAAGCTAAGATCTCTCTAATTAGTGTTCATCAAGAAAGAAGAATCATGAGTAGTACAATGAAGTTTGTCTTGTTTTTCCTAAGAGAAGGAAAGGCAAGGAGAATACAATAAGTTGGAGATGAAGGCATCCTTGGATGGATGTAGTGGCGAGTATCATCAACAATTACAACAACTGATTGAATCCTACAAGGAAGTGTTTCAAGAGCCTCGGGGACTACCACCCAAAAGAGAGGTTAAACATGAGATTTAGTTGTTGCCAAAGTCGCCACTGCCTAACATTAGACTATATAAGCAGTCTGTCATAGAATAAAATGAAGTAAAGAAGCAGTTGCATCATTTTTTGGATAAACGAGCCATCAGACCCAATACATCACCTTCTGGTTCACCCATCATCATGGTGCCAAAGAAATATGGAAGTTGCAAAATGTGTATTGACTATCGTGCCTTGAATAATATCACCATAAAAAATAGATATCCTTTGTTGAGGATTGATGACTTCTTGGATCAACTAAAACAAACCAAATTTTTCACTAAGTTGGACCTCAAATTAAGCTACCACTAAGTGAGGATCAAAGCAAAAGACATATCGAAGACATCATTCTGAACAAGACAAGGTTTGTGTGAATGGTTAGTAATTCCTTTTGGATTATGCAATGCCCCTGCAACATTTATGAGACTAATGAATGATGTGCTACTCCCCTTCATTGACTCTTTTGTAATAGTATATTAGGATGGCATACTAATATTTAGCAATACTTGGCAAGAGCACCTCTCACATGTGACATAGGTACTAGAGACCTTGAGGAAGAGTTAGTTGATTGTCAACTTGCAAAAATGTGAGTTTGGGAAGACCTCCTTGATATATCTTGGACACATTATTGGAGGAGGAGAGTTGAGGGTAGATATTGAGAAGATTGTAGCGATCATCCAATGTCCTATTTCCACCAAAGTGACAGAGGTAAGGAGTTTCATGGGAGAAGCTCAATATTTGAGGAAATTCATTGTAAACTTATCCATAGTAGTAACACAATTGCATGCCATAACTACAAAAGGAAAGAACTTTCATTGGGGTAAGACACAAAAAAAAAGCATTTGAATACTTGAAGAAGAAAATCAATGATGGTCCAGTCTTAGCCATGCCGAATTTGCATTGATCCTTTTAAGCTAGAGATTGATACTAGTGGATATGCATTAGAAGTAGTACTCATGCAAGGAGGAAGGCATGTGTGCTACCATTCATAGTTTTTCATGGAGCAGTACTTGACTACCCCACATATGATAAGGAGATTTTTGTGATTATAGAAGCAGTGAAGAAGTAGAAGCATTACCTCTTGGGAAAATAGACTATCATACACATGGATCATCGACCCCTTCAGTATCTACAGAGTTAGATAAAGATGCAATAGGTTAGGCATTACAAGTGGTTAGGTTTCTTGCAGCAATTTCATTTAGTGATTAAGTAAAATAAAGGAGCCACAAATAGACTTGTAATGTCCCCAACCACCCTAGGTTGGGTCACGTCACACAATATAAACCAAAAATTTCTTTGAGACCATAATGTAACATCCCTAGCCTTCCAAGCTGGGCCACGTCACCCAAATTCTTCTAACTTCCATTATGATACTATAATATAATGTTACCAACATTAATCAGATGCTAAGTAACCATAATGTAACATCATCCAACTTATTGTTGAACAATAATAATCCACAATACACTGTGTAGATTCTATTCTAACTCAAGTCCATGCATCTTAACTAGAAGTAACTCTCTCAACCCAAGATTGAGTCACACCATGTGACTTATAACATCGAAATAAACTTTCTCATTTTAACACAACTTTAAGCAAAGAAAGAAACTCAAATAATTGTGCGCACTGACATATTGATCACACAGTATAATCGTGCGCACAAATACTCTGACGTCATACGTCAAATTTGATTTCCTTGTGTGCAGAATCTAATTCCTTGTATGCACACATGAATTACAGCCTCCTAATGCACACATGCTTCTCTCCTGTGCACTCAGTCGTTCCATTCTTGCCTTGGAGACTCATAACCAATGTCAAAAGATAACTTAACACAAAAACTAACAGTAATTGTCACACATATGCATGACTATAACATTGAATGACAACACCACTTTACATGTGCAAGCATTATTAAAAAAATAACAGTAATGACTTATATGTGATAACATACGATAATTAACCCATGTCAAACATAGATAAATAAGCACACAGTAAATAAGACAAGTACTTAAAGACACTCATCTTTAAGAAAAATCACCAATTGTGTGCATGACTCAGACGTTCCTCCCAGCCATAGAGTCTGTTGCTCATAATATTTCACCAACAGGTCACCCCCAAGCAGGGGATCAAACTCCACTAGGATAAAAAAAATCTCGGCGACAAGATAAGGTTTGATACTCCACAAAATTGCTCAGTCCAAGGTGCCCGTTGCTGCAACTAGACTAAAGTCTTTCATTCCCCATGCACATGTCACACCCAAGGAAGTGTGTCCCTTCTCTATTCACCAATCCATTGGCTTCCTCACTTCCCTTCTATGGTTACCAACAACAGGTCGGGTGTGAATTCTTTGAGCCTTGCATCTAATGCTTAGCGCACTAGGGAACAATTCTCAATAAAACTCTCACTTGAAGAGTATGTTCACAGGCCTGACAACCCATTTCCTCAATAGCCAATATCTCACCTAGAGAGATTTCTCATGGGTCTAACAACCCGCCTCCTCAATAACCAAAAAACTGGTTGCAATCCCACAACTACTTACAAGATTCTTTGTGAAGATAAGGTAATAATCAGATTTCCCATATAGTTCAACCCCCTTTTGCTCATAAGAGCCTAAAAACATCAACAATATCTGAATAATTCCCCCAAAATACACTGAGGAAAACAATATATATATTGCATGCCTTCCACTTGACATGTGTCGCCTTTAGAAGTACCATAATCCATTTGGTGACTCGTTCCCTACCCTCGAAAACTTAGGATAAAATAATTATCCAACATTACACTTTTCGAGAAATATTATAAAATATTCCCCAAGACTTAAGTCACACCCCCTTTTCCCTTTTTCAGGTGGAGTCATCCCCGGGTCTCTTTTCGTGTGAGTTTGTTTGCATGAAACAATGCAATATTATATTATTAACTAAGTATAATTACATGGATAGGTGCGTTGGCCTATCTTCATCCCGGCTCACCAACCTCATACTCACACAGGCTCACCATATATATATATATGGAGGTCGAAGAGCCTCTGTGAGTATGCTATTGGTGAGCCGGGATGCAGATAGGAAAATGCACCTATCCATGTAATTATACTCAGTTAATAATAAAATATTGCATCATTTCATGCAGAAAAACTCACATGAAAAGAGATGGGGGGATGATTCCACTGGAAAAAGGGAAAAGGGGGTGTGACATAAGTCTTCAGGAATATTTTATAATATTTCTGGAAATGTTTAATGTTGGATAATTACCATGCACTTACCCAAGTGTGTGCAACACGATGAAATGTGCACACTTACCCATGTTTGCACAACACACAAAATGTGTGAACCCTGTATTTGATAACAATTCTCTACACACCTACTCAGATGTGCGCAACATCAAAACTAGGTGTCAATGACTTACCAACCTATATATACACAAAATTAACAATTAGTACCAATGACTCACCAACCTATATGTACAACTACAAAGGGTTTAGATCAGGGACACTACAAGACTAGCAGACATGCTCTCCCGACCACCACAAAAGAAGATTGCAACAATTGGAATGATAATGCAGCTTGAGCCTTTCACTCATTAACTTCTGAGTGAATATTATGAGGGAGATGAATATTTCATAGGATTATACAAGTATTTAAAGGAGAGTTTGGTTGTTTTCATGGAAGGAAAGGAATACCACCTCCAAGATGGGTTGTTGTACAAACTGGACAAACTATGCATAGCCTGGGACATAAGAGTTCAGTTGATAAGAAAAAAACACACTTCTAGGGTTGCTGGGCATTTTGGTGTGACAAATATAGTGGTGAATTTGCAACGATGTGTGTATTGGTCAAAGATGCAGGAGTATGTGGCAAAGTTTGTTAGATGATGTGTTCCTTCCAGCACTAGCAAGCCAAGCAAGCGAAAACTTGGCTTGTACATTCCATTACCAATTCCAAGTAGACCTTGGGAGAGAATCTCCATGGATTTTGTTGGAGGTTTTCCTATGACTTGTAGGGGGCATGACTACTTGTTTTTCATGGTATATCACTTCAGAAAAATGTGTGTGTTCATTCCCTGTAAGAAGAAAATATCTTGACGAGAAGCAGCTGAAATATTCTTCATCTGTGTCTAGGTACACTTCTGGTGATCTGGATTTTATGAGTAGAACAAAATGACTATATATTATTAACAGGTGCTTAACACAAAATAACAGAGATACAGTAAAATTGGTTTTCTATTCAATAAGGAAATAAGCTGAAACTATAAAATGCAGCGGAAAACAAGCTTGCTCGAATGGTGGCGGTTTATCTCTGAGAAGAGATGTGATGGCTGCGATCATTTGCAAGAAGATGATTATAATGAGGCTCTGAAGGAATTTTTACCATAAACAAGAATGAAAAAAACCATATACATCCAAAAACATAACCCTAGGAGATGAAGCGCCAAAAGTCATGTGGGCCCCATTTGGGTAAGTTAGTATATAAACTTCTCGGGGTCATAACTTTTGTATACGATCTTCGTTTTAGGCGCATGATAGCTTGTTGGAAAGGTATCATCGAGGAGATTCATTTAAGGGGAAACTTCGTAGGAACTTGCATATTTCAAACCCATTTTCCCAAAAAACATCGTTTAGGGCCTAAAACGGTTCCGAAAGTGAAAAACTGCTAAAAATCGTAAATTACCAAAATTGCCAGAAAATTGTTTTGAGCCAGTTGGAAAAGGTGGGTGGCCACCGATATCCACCTAGATCAATCCTCCCTCCTTAGGAAGCAATGGTATCCATTGCGTTGAGTTCCCCCATCAGATGAAGAAATTTCTGTTGAATTTGGCCCCGGGTGAGCCACTTGCCTTGGTGCAGGAACTAGCCTGCTTTGACGACTCGATAAAGTTGGTTCCTTTGTTGTCGAGTGTCATTGATCTGTGTGTCCACAATATGATCATTGGATGCCTATTTTATGAATTTGGGGTTGAGATATGTTGGTTTCAATTGTTCTACTACTTCTGAGGTGTCCAATAATGGTGGGAAATAAGGGCGAAGGAGATCCATGTTGAACACTGGGTGTAGACCAAGGAAAGGAGAAATGTTGAGCTCAAAAGAATTATCCCCCATGGCCTTGGTGATGGTTTACGACCCATAATGGAGTGGTAGAAGATTTCGATGGGGTCCTGTAAGGTGTTCTTTCTGCAAGTGCAACTAAACTTTGTCGCCCACCTGAAACTTATGTGGCACCCGATGTTGATCATGGTGTTGCTTGTACTTGTCATTGGACTTATATAGGATATCCTGAACCTGTTGGCAGATGTGCTGGATATTCTCAATGAACTAGGTGGCTTTGTTAGCCTTAGTTGGAGTAGGAGATGAGTCAGTCGAGGTGACCGCAAGGGGAATTGCAAAATCTATGGGACCCAATGGTTGGAATCCCAACCCCACCTGAAAGGGGTTGTGGTCGGTTGAACTATGTAGGACTCGGTTGTAGCTATGTTGGACATAGGGAAGGCTCTCATCCCATGTTTGAGGGTTCTTTGAATTATACATGTGAAGGATATGCACAATCATTCGATTTACGACCTCGGTTTGGCCATCTGTCTGGGGGTGGAAGGTTGTGGATTTCGTGAGCTTGGTGTCCAGCAATGACCAGAGGCTCGACTAGAATGTGTTGATAAATCGACTGTCCCAATCTGAGACAATGGTTTTTGGGATTCCAAAATGTACCCAGACTCATTCAAATAAGAGCTTGGTAGTGGCCTCTACTGTGATGCTCTTCTTGCAGGAAACTAGAATCGTCATCCTAGAAAAGCGATCAACAACCACAAAAACACAGTCATTTCCCCACTTGTTGGATGGGAGGCCTGACATGTAGTTCATTGAGATGGATTCCCATGGCCTGTTAGGAGTATGAAGAGGGGTGTACAGGCCCTGTTTCTTAGTGGTCAGTTTGGCAATAGCGCAGGCAGTGCAGGACCTGATATACTTCTTGAGCTCCTGTCAAAGTTTCAGCCAGTAGAAATGTTTCTGTAGCATCACCACTGTATTTTCAATGCCGAAGTGTCCTACCACCTGACTGTAGTGGGCTTCCCATATCATCTTCGCTCGCTTTCTTGATGGAACACAGATATGGCCTAGATGACACAACAACCCATCCTGAAGATGAAAATTATCGACAACTGTGTTTGCACCCACCATTTGGTAGGTGGTGCCGAAGTCTGGGTCTATCTCATAGAGTTGGGTCCATCCAGAGGTCTCATGGCCTCAAGAGTCTAGCACCGTGGTGAGTGTCGCGACTGGCAGTCTGCTGAGGCAATCAGGGATGCAGTTGGTGCTTCATGTTTTATACTTGATGTTGAGGTGGAATTGTTGCAAGTATGTGGACCAATTTTGATGGCGGTCATTCTGCTATCTTCCTTGTGTCTACATGAATTGCAGTGGCTTATGATCAGTGTGGATGATTGTCTCCTTCCCAAGAATGTAACGTCTCTATTGGTGACAGACTTTCACAATGGAGTACATTTCTTTTTCATAAGTAGGGTACTTACTGACAACATCTGATAGTGTCTCACTATGATAGGCCATGGGGTGGTCATGTTGAGTGAGAATGGTGCCCACAACATAGTTTGAAGCATATGTCTCGATCACAAAGGGTTGTTGCAGGTCTGGTAGTGAAAGTGTTGGGGATGAGCACAAGTGTTGCTTCAAATCATCGAACACTTTTTGTTGGGACCAGCCCCACACAAATTTTTCCTAACCACCACCCCTGGTTATTTGGCTAAGGGCCCATGCAATATGGGAGAATCCCAACACGAAACTGCGGTAGAAATAAGCAAGGCCCAAGAAGCTCAGTGAATGTGGTGGGGGCTGGCCAATCACAGATGGCTTGGATCTTGGCTGGATCCACATGTACGCCATGCTGATCAAGTATGTAGCCCAAGTAATGGACCCTATCCATGTCGAGGGAGTATTTTTCCAAGTTGGTGTATAACTTGTGTTGTCGCAGGGTGTGCAAAACCTATTGAATATGCTGCAAGTGTTCAGCCCAAGTCTTGCTGTAAATGAGAATTTCATCCAGATACACCACTACAAAAGTATTGGTGAATGGTTGCAGGATATCTTCCATCATCCTCGTGAAAGTGGCTGGAGCATTTATCAAACCAAAGGGCATGACCAACCATTCAAAAAGGCCTTCCTTTGACTTGAAGGCGATCTTCCATACATCTATTTTTTCTATCAGGACCTGGTGGTAGCCAGATTTCAGATCAATCTTACTGAAGTATTTGGCCCCCATGAATTGATCAAGGAGGTCATCGATTTGGGGAATCGAGTATTGATTTCTGACTGAGATTTTATTCAGAGCCCGGTAATCAATGCAGAGTCACCAGGTTCCATCTTTCTTCTGTACCAGCACGATTGGGCTCTCACAAGGTGATGAGCTAGGATGGATGTGCCCCTTGTGGATCAGTTCTTGGATCTATCGCTTGATCTCCTCATCCTCTAACAGAGAGCAGCGATAGACTAGCCCATTGGGTAGCGGTGTTTCGAGGGTCAGATTGATGGGGTGCTTGACCTGGCAGTGATGAGGTACCCCAGTAGGTGAGGAGAAGATATCTGAGTATTCTTCCACGACCTTATCTACTTGCTTCTGTTGTGTGGAGAGGTCAGCCACAGAGACCCTAGATGTGGATGTGATATTTTTCTCATTATGAGAGTGAATCACAAAGAAGACAAACTTCCCTGTCTGAGAGATGACCTTCCTTCTTTGCTTAATAGAGATAAAGGAAAAAACACTAGGTGGGACTGCCTCGGGGATCCTATACATTTTCCTGTTCAAAGTAATAATAATACTACGAGGCCTAGACTCATATACAACATGACGTTTCCATAAATAAGGTTGACCCAAAATAACATCACAAACTTCGAGAGGAGAAACATCACATAATACCTCCTCTTTGAATGGCTTGATGATGTACGACAGTCGGGACTGTTGGCTGACACAGAGATCGCTTCCTTGGTGGAGCCATCCAATGGTGTTAGGGTTGTGGGTGCAATGTTGTCGACAGGTTCAGCCACTTGATGACCTATGCTTAGATGAGGTTCTTTTGGATACTGCTATCAATGATGAAGTGCAACGGGGTGCCTTTTACCCACATATTTGAATAGAAGAGGTGCTCTCCTTCTTCAGGCTCGTCTGGTTCACCAGGATGGAGCTTGGTGGTAGAAACAGTGGCATTGGATTCCACGTCAATGATCCATCTTCCCCTTTCTGGTTCTAACTCAGAGTCAGAGCCCACATCTAATTTAGAGGCTTTCACTTTGGCCATCAACGACTTCTTTGAGCAGCAGTCAGCAGTGTTATGCCAAGGGCTCTTATGGAAGTCACACCACTTTCTGGTATCTTTCTGTGTCTTTCCGGTGTCCTTCTTTGCTTGTGTCTTGGACTGGTTGTCCTGATACTGTCCATATTTGCTATGTCTTTTTTTTTGTGGGTTGGGGCCACCCTTTCTTAGCTTTTGTTGTGAGGGGTTCCCAGGCCCAAATTGTGGCATCTTTTGTCTGAGCTTTTGCTCGATTTTGATGGCATATCGGTAGGCCGCGCCCAAGGATGAGATGTCCAGAAATTCCATTTCAATCTGGATGTATGTATGAAGATCACCACGATACTTGAGCACTATATGTCACTCTGAATCTTTGATACCCAGCTTGGTGTGCAAGGTATGGAAGATATTTGTGAAATCTGGCACTGCTTGGTCTCTTTCTTGCCGCAATGTGGTCCATTTGGTATACAAGTCGTGATAACTTTCGACAGGGTAGTATTGTTCCATAATATCATCTCTGAAGGATTCCCAAGTGGCTGTGACTGTAAATAATGAGGGATCCTCTATTTCCTTTTGCTCACAGAAAGTTTCCCACCAATCTTTGACATGGGGAATGGCTTTGAGGAGCGCAAAAGTAATCTTTTCTTTATTCGAAAAGTTATGGACAGAAAAATACCCTTATAGTAGATTCCACCACTTTTCTATAGCAATTGTGTCTATATGACCTTCGAATATAGGAATATCTAATTTTATTTGTACCTTGAAGGGGGCAGTGCCTCCGCTCGAAGAAGATGCATCGCCTATTGGGAGTCGCTGAAGGATTTGCGTGAAATTGTCCATCATCTCGTTCCTCTGTTGCGTGAGGGATTCATCAATAAACAGTTTGAAAGGATCTCCAGTCCCATCATATTTCATTTCTCCTGCCATGAGAGGTCGCTTGGGCGTGCGAGACCTTTTGTACTCAAGAGAAACAAGCTCGAGACCCAACTCTTTGTACTCCGACCTCGTTGGGGACATGCATTAAGACGACAAGGAGCAGACCGCTCTGATACCATTGGTCTAGATTTTATGAGAAGAAAGAAATGACTACAGCTTATTAACAAGTACTTAACACAAAATAACAGAGATACAATAAAACTGGTTTTCTATTCAATAAGGAAATAAGCTGAAACTGTAAAATGCAGCGGAAAACAAGCTTGTTGGAATGGTGGTGGCTTATCTCCGAGAAGAGATGTGACGGCTGCGCTCATTCACAAGAAGATGATTACAATGAGGATCTAAAGGCCCTTTTACCATAAAAAAAAATTCCAAAAACCCTAGACATCCAAAAACCTAACCCTAGGAGATGAAGCGCCAAAAGTCATGTGGGCCCCGTTTGGGTAAGTTAGTACATCAACTTCTTGGGGTCGTAACTTTTGCATACAATCTCCATTTTAGGCGCATGATAGCCCGTTGGAAAGGTATCGTCGAAGAGATTCATTTTGGGGGAAATATCAAAGGAAATTTCATATTGCAAACCTGTTTTCCCAAAAAAGGTCGTTTAGAGCCTCAAAACGGCTCTGGAAGTGAAAAACTGCTAAAAATAGTAAATTACCAAAATTGCTAGAAAACTATTTTGATCCAATTGGAAAAGGTGGGTGGCCACCAATATCCACCTAGATAATATGGTTTCCAACCTCCATCATATCTGATCAGGGTACCGGGTTCTTGGGCAGATTTTGGAAAACACTTTAGGAGAGAATGGATACCAAGTTCAAGTATTCAATTTCCTTCCATCCTCAAACTGATGGAAAAACTGAGGTAGTAAACAGGATGTTGGTGAAATTGTTGAGAGGTTACAACAAAAAACATCCAAAGACTTGGGACGAGCATTTATTCTACATTCAACACTCCTACAATAGAGCACTTCATTCTTCCACCAATAAGTCTCCTTTCGAGACTTGTTTTGGTTATTTACCTCCTTCACAGTTTGATATTATTTATAGACAACAAAAGGAATAGGAAGGACTACAAGGAGAAGAAAATAAGGTAAGTGAAATCGTGGACAAGATCAGGTATATACATCTAAGGTTTCATGAGCAACTCAAGAAGATCCAGTAGTTGTAAAAAGTTAGGCATGATCAACAAAGGGAGGATCATGAATTTTGTGTTGGAGATAAGGTGTGGCTCTATCTCTGTACGGAACGACTGCAAGGAGAATCAAAGAAGCTCAAGCCCCTTAGATATGGACCATTTGAGATCATTGAACAATTGAATAAGAACACCTTCAAGCCGAAACTTCCACCTTATATGTAGATCATCTCAATGGTGAACATGGAATATTTGAAGTTGTTCCAATCCTCCATGCTAGATGAGGAGGAATAACATCAATTTTTCCCTATTGTTGAAGACCTTGCACCTCATGGACTTGAGGAGTTGAAGGAATACATAGTTTTTCAATAAACGGAATGGACAACTGGCAAAGGACAACAAGAAATGTGGCAGATTGGTCTCAAAGGACATACTGCAAGGAAAGCAAAGTGGTATGACAGGTACCTGATTACAAGCAAGTTACCTCATCTATCCTTGGCATCTTTTGGGGACCAAAATCCTCCCAATGGGGAGGTGTGATCCAAATCGAATATCAAAAGAACAATTGGTTATCAACACAGGATCTAATATGATCAACATAGATAATTTTTAAGGCTATGGACAAAGAAAGAGATCAATTTGTTGGCATAAAGGGCCCCATGTCATCATGATTGATTTCCATTTTTGTATGTAATGGATGTAAATTAGGGAAACATATTGTTGTATGTAAATGATTAATGATACTTTCAAGAGACCTTTCTATGTGGGAGAAAAGGTGAACAAACAAAGAAAAGAATGAGAAATGAATTGGAGATAAGTTGAAGCATTGGGGACACTTGACCTTCTAGCTATCCTCTCGGTTGACTCAGTCTTCTATAATATGTTTCCCCACAATGATAAAAGTGTTCTTTGGTTGTGAATGATGTAAGGAGGATACCCATATGTCATTGAGGAGCATATAGATGAACCAAAGAGCATGTAACTTTCCCATTGTTGAATAATAAAGAGCATGGATGAAGCTAAACGAATGTTGGTTTTCCCATTTGGGTTTCCAAGGTAAATTCTGAGTTTTGTGTGTGTTGTCATGTTTGAATTCTATTGTCTATGGCTGCAATTGTTTGTATTGTAATTTAATGAATGGTCAATGAAGTGTATTGTGATTTAATGGCTTCTTGCATACAATTTAGCAAAGAGAGATATGTGTTAGTTATGGTTTGAGCTTGCCTTAGATGAATACAGTCCCCATGGGTCAGTAAACTAGACTAACAACTATTTTACCATACCCATACATTGATTCAGAAGTTGGAAATTGACGACCCTCCTTCATGAGTCGTTGATATTTACTTGGGTGTTTCTAATTTCATTTTAAGAGACATTGGGAACATTCTCTATTTTTCTTGGGAGTTTTGCTTTTCCCAAAAGTCATATATAGACCATACTTTTCCATATGGTGTTTACAGAACATTTGTTAGTTTTCCTAGACATTTTTCTCTACTGTTGAACATCAAACTTGACTCCTGGATGTTTTTCACTTGCTGTGGGATATAAAAATTGTCCTCGACATTTTTATTGATTGTGGGATACCAGAATCTCCCCTCAAACATTTTATAATTATCGTGGAGTATCAAAATTTCCCCTCGAAGTGTTATTTTTTGTTGAAGAGTAAATTCTCCCTCTAGATAACTGTTTTGACTTATTGGTCGAATTGTTCCACTGGGTTATTTTTCCTTGCTATTTTTGGTCATTTTCCTCATCCATATTTATCCGACACCGATGTCTAGTTGAATAGATTTACTCTCATTTCGACTAGGGTGTTCATTGGGTCAATTCATCTCCCTTGGTCAACCAGACAGTGGTCGAATTGACTTGCGGTCAATTTGTTGGTCAATTTATTGAGCAGTCTTCTGGGTGGTCGACTATCCTTTCACTCACTTGACCCGACTAGCAGAGAATCCTACCAATCTCTCATTTCTCAACATGACTTGTGGGTGGTTGAACGAATTGTTATTGGACTGAATTAATTGATTGGTTTAGTGTGTGGAGTTTTTGTTAGCTGGTGAGAGCCGAGGTTATTTTTCTTATTGCAGTGGTGTTCCATGCTGGTGAGACAGATAGGTTATGAGCCCTTTCTTTATATGTCAATTCACTTTAATGTCAGTTTCAGGTTTCCCTTGGTAACAGATCGCATACTCTATTGTTCCATGCATGTATCTAAACACTCTCTTGATAACAATCCATTTCTCTTTCCATGGTGTCAACATGTACCTGCTCAAAAATTAGACTAACAAAAACACTGGCATAGGGAACATGTGCCATGTCCTATGTTTCTTCTTGTGTCTTTAGACATTGTTTAGTAGTTAGTTTTACCTCTACGGTAATAGGTACCTTTTATAGTTTACATTCCTGCATGTTGAAACATTTTAAGACAATTTAAATGTACTTCCTTTGATTTAACCAAAGTTTTCTAAATTTAAAATCTCTCTTAATATCCATTCCCAAAATGAATTTAGAAGCATCGAGATCCTTCATGTTGAACCTAGAGGATATATGCATATTTTCCTCCTTTATTACATTCATGTTGTTTCCAACCAATAACTTGTCATCAACATAAAACGCTACATAGATGAAACAATTTCTTTCTTTCTTGGAATACACATAGTGATCATCCTTTCTTCTCACAGATCCCAAACTAAGTATGTAAGTGTAGAAATTTTGGTACCAAATCCTTGGGGATTGCTTTATAACATAAAGGGATCTCTTCAACTTGCACACTATCTCTTTCTTTCCCTTTACTGCAAATCCTTTTGGCTATTTCATGTACATTTCTTCTTCTAGGTCCACATGTAGGAACATTTTCTTCACATCCATTTTCTCTATCTCAAGATCAAATTATGCAGCCATAGACATCGCTACTCTAATGGAAATCAATTTTGTAACAGGAGAGAAAATCTCACCGAAGTTGACTCCCTCGACTTAGGAATACCCTTTTGCTACTAGTCGAGCTTTGTATTTATCAATTTGAATTGTCGTGTTCAACATCTTCTTGAACACCCACTTTATACCAATGGGTTTCCTTCTATTAGGTATCTCAACCAAATCATATGTCTCATTCTTATGCGAATATTCCATTTCATCAATCATGGCCTCTTTCCAGAGTCTACCATTTGTTGAGTTGACTTCCTCCCTAACTGATCTAGGCTCATCATCAGTGGAATATAACACAAATGTAGAATGGAAATCAAGTGGGATATACCTTTCATCTTGTTTCCTTACTCGTCTAAACCTCCTTGCAACTAGAGTATGTAGTTCCACCTCTTCATCTAATTATGTCGACTTGTCTGAATCATGTTCCTCATTCCTTAGTTCAGACACCAGTTTCTCTGGTTCTTTCTCCCTTTGAGCCTCTTCAATCCTAGTACCTCTGAATTCCTTGGAGATCGCATCTCAACTTTAAATTGTTTTCCTCATCACTTGATCCGACAACTTACATCCTTTCATTCCATCCTTATAACCGATAAAAATGCACTTGAATGCCTTATTGTCCATCTTGTTCCTCTTTTCCTTGGGAACATGTGCAAATGAATCACAACCAAATACTCTAATATGTGAGAGAGAAGGTTTCTTACCAAACCTTAACTCATTTGGAGTCGAGTCGACTAGCATTAATGAAAGAGATCTATTTTCCATATAATAGGTAGTGTAGACTACCTCTGCCCATAATTCTTGTGCTATCCCAATACCATTGAGCATGCTCCTTACCTTTTCCATCAACATCATGTTCATTATTTTAGAAACTCCATTTTGGTGAGGGGTGTAAGGAGTGGTATTTGGCGTGTTATGACACATTTCTTACTGAACTTCTCAAACTCCTTAACACAAAATTCACCTCCATTGTCAGTTCTCAACACCTTGATCTTCTTATCTATCTGGTTTTCCACATGAGATTTAAACTCTTTGAATTGATCGAAAACCTATGATTTATTCTCAAGAAATACAACCATGTCTTCTTAGAGAAATCATTTATGAAGGAGACATAATACAAATATCCTCCTAGTGATGGGACTAATATAGGCCCAAACACATCACTATGTATTAATTTTAGAATCCCTTTTTCCCTTGTAGCTCCATATGGAAATCTCATATGATTATGTTTTCCATAGATGCAATATTCATGGAAATCAACTTCCAAAGCACAATTAGGGAAACGATTGACCATACCTTTGATGTACATAGATCGAAGTCCCTTTTCCCCAATATGTCCCATCCTATGATGCCATAACATGGTCTGGTCAACTAGACAAGGAACAGTCGAGTCAGTCACAGTTAAGTCAACCTCAAGAACAATAATATTGTTACATCCAGTCAATTCGACATTCCCCAACAACTTGTACAGTGTTCCAATCCAAACTCCTCTCATCAATACCATCACTCCCCTAGCCATTTTGTATGAATCCCTCTCAAATATAGTGTGCACACCTGCATCACTCATTGTTCTAATATATATGAGATTTCTTCCCAAACTTGGAATATCTATCACTCTTAGAAGGGTTCTACTCCTCCCATCCTTTAGTCTTAGTCAAATTCTACCTCGTCCAACAATATCGGTTGTCGAATCATCTCCCAGAAACACATCTCCTCCTTTATATCTTCATATTCACAAAACCATTCCCAATGAGGTGTCATATAATAAGATGCACCTGATTTGATCAACCAAACATCATGATATGATTGTGTATTTGTCGACGTCAAGTACACATCTCCACCTTTTTTTGAAGAAGTCTTTCTCTCAATCAACTGCTTCTCGTCGGATCCTTGACTATTCTCAATCACTTTCGACTTGCAGTCCCTTTTGTGATTCCCAACTTTACTTCACTTCCAACATATTCTCATCGAATGAATTGGGGGTTTAGATATTCCCCTTGACTTAGGATTTCTACTGGAGCATTTACCTTTTCCTTTGTTGACTGATCGACCTTTCACCACCAAGTCATCCTTGGTCAATCCTTCCATGTTCTTCTACCTCATTTCCTATGAAAGAAAAGATGAAACCACATATTCAATCATTAATGTGATTGAATTACTTGCAATAGCCATGACTAGACTATCCCATGAATCTAAAAAAGAACACAATAGGATGATACATTTCTCCTCCTCAGTGATTTTAATATCGATATACAATAACTAACTTATCATGGTATTGAATGCATTATTCTGCTTTGTAACCAAGATACCATCACGCATTCTCAGAAGATACATATTCTTTCGAAGAAACAACTTACTTACCAGGGATTTCAATCGGTACAATTTCCCCAACTTATCCCATAGTTTCTTTACAGTGTCTTCACCTGAGACATTCAACAATACCAAATATGCAAGCCATGGTTATATCATAGTCCTCACCTTCCTGCCAATTTTATCCCAATCTTCCTTTGACATGCCCATCAAAATTATTCCAAGATCCACAATGAGCCATTTTTCTTGATATACAAGGAGATATTCTATTTTAAGATTCCACAACTCAAAATTCTAGCCATTAAACTTTTTCAATCTCAATCCTAGAATTTCTTGCCATTATTTCAAGAAAAAATCGTGGCCTTACAACTACTACTGGATCTAGGTTTAGAACAGATCCAAGAACGAGTCGAACCCTCAGTGACAAAGGCGTTCCTCTGAAGCTAATATCTACTCTTATTCATATCTCCTCAACCTTTCTCTGATACCAAATGTAGAGAAACTAAACCAACCAGGAGGAGAGAAGATAACATTAAACATAAAGTAAAGCAATGGTAATTGCACACAGTACACATAGATTTACCCTAGAAACCCTTAACCAAGAAAACCAACAATTCTTTAACGTCTCTCGCTCCTTTATGGTCTTATTCATTCACCAAATACAGAGTTACATGATTAACCTCAGTCCACACCTAAGACACAATTCATCATCCTACTCCCTTGCTTTAACACAAGAACAACTCTATAACCATTTGGCTTGCATCTTCAATACCATCACAGACTCACGAATCTCTCTACCGAGGCACAAGATACAATACTCTTGTTTAGGCGAGGACTAGATATATCCTCATTAAAGCATTATCAAATCTCACTAAGATATATGAGATAGGCGAGATTATCACCTTGGGCTTATAGCATATCCAAAAATATTAATCATCCCTCAAGAAATAATTTATTTGGCATGATGCTATTATGAAATTTGTGTGCTTTGTTGTTAAAAGAATTTAAAAATAGAAAAAATTCTTGTAAATAAGGTTTATAACAATTGAATAAATAAACACAAGATAAAATACATCTGAAAAATCAGTAGACGACAAGTCTCAAATTGAGAATTAATCATAAAATGATTTTATTGATATCTTTTCTAAGTTACAACCAAGTTTATCTTGACAAACCCCTACGAGGGTTTGGACCAAAATTAGACTTAGAAATCTAAGATGTAATTTTAAATCATACATAGACAACTGGTGACTCAAAAAGACTAAGACTGAAAATAAACTAGATCAATCCAAGCTACAAGCGCATCATAATATTGATTTTGAAAAATAACATCAATCAACACTGAAACTGAATTCAAAACTTCTAATTAAAACTAAATAGACTATCAAGATGAATGAATTACCTTTGGAGCATGTCAAAATTCTATGCTTCCTAGTCCTTTATTTAGCCACCTTTAGACTAATTGTTCTATGAAAAAAATCATAAATGAATGAATGAATAAGTATTCTCACTTGAGGCAAGAGAAAACCTTATCAGAAGTATCTCTCTCTACTTTCCGATGTCCTATTTGTCCTTTCTCTCTTCCTTGTATTCTTCAAAAATTAGTTCAAGTGGTTCAACTACCTTTTATTATGAAGTTAAATCATTTTAGTTAAGATAGGACAACTTTATTTAGGATAAGGATAAATAATCAATAATAATTAATAGGTGGGGCCCCTATATGTCTCTATTTATTTTATTTTCAACATTCCCTTGTTTCTCCACATTTTACTCATATATCATGCATATATCAACATCAAAATAAATATAAAAAACAATCAATGTAATCATGCCACATCATAAAAAACACGTTTATCTCCCAAAACATCATAAAGGCATGATATAAAAGTTTTTCAAAAAATAATATCATATATGTTGTCCCAAAAATATGTCTTGAATGTCAAAGTGGAAGAGTTATGACATCATAAAATAAAATAAAAAATAATATTTTTTGTTTGAAGTAGACTCCCTTTGTCTACTTCCTTCTGAGATTGTTTCCATGTGCTTAAGTAAATCCGCATCAGTATATTTCTTTTCCTCAACTTTTGACATCTCATGATGCATGTCATCAAATGTTATTTTCCTTATATTATCTTCAAAATTGGTAGGGAGAGTCTTGACAATGTATGAGGAGGTCTCAAATGAATCATAGCTAACAGAAATGGCAGGCCACTTTCCTTTATCTAGTTGTGGTTCAAGGGATAATACTTTATAATTTTTGGGAATTTGAAAAAAATGTGCATGAGAAGTTGCAAAATCAAGAGGTTGTATAGGCTATAAAGAGGGAGGATATGGAAATGACATATTGGGATAATTGACTACACCTAAAGGAGGATTAGTAGGTACATTTTCCAATCCATGATTGGCTAGTGGCATATGGTGTGGCTCAAGAAATTTAGATATGCTTAGGTGCAGTTCCATAGGAGGAATAATAGGTGCCTAAGGTGACTGGAAAGAAGCGTGGCCAATAAGGTTCAAATAGATGGTTTGAACCAGTTGATTGAATTCCTCCAAATTGGAATCAAAATGGATGGAGAACCTCATTCTTTTGTTTCTTCCTCTTTTCCCAAATGCATTAGGAATACTACCTATGTTTCCTATGTTACCCCTGTTACCAGAACAATTGCTTCCACAGCTGAAGAAACTCATCTATATTGAATCAATGACACAATTAGTAGCAGGGTGGCCAATGAGGTTCAAATATCCAATTTGAACCATCTGATTGAATTCCTCCGAATTGACATCAAAATGGATGGAGAACCTCATTCTTTTGTTTATTCCTCTTTGCCCAAATGCATTAGGAATTCTACCTCTATTTCCTTTGTTACCCATGTCATCAGAACAATTGTTTCCACGACTGAAGAAACTCATCTATATTGCATCAATGACCCAATTTGTGTGTGTGTGCAAGTTACAATATGTTAATCATCAAATACTATTTTTCTTTCAAAATAATTTAACATGGATTAGAAATGACAAAGAAATCAAACATGCCAAGGGAATATGAAAGGGAATAAGGAAAACATGGAAGAGTATTATAAGTTTCCCTTTCTCTTCTTGTTGTTCTATCATTCCAACTATGCATTCTTTACCAAATTCCTCAATATAATTAGTCACTAATCTCTTTGAACATGGTAAATGAATGGGATGAAATTATAAATTATAAAGGAGTACTGAAAAGGGATTTGTAACTTATGAAAAATGTTATATATGTCAAGAATGCATGATAATATACATGTTCTCAATCCACTTCAATCAACTCTATTCATAACTTGTATCCTCTTCATTTGAATAAGGTTCATATCAACATACTTTATAAACCATTTTTCATCATTCAAATCTTCCTCGACATTTCATTTATCCATACAATATCTACAAACAATTCTCTAAAAATAGTAAGTTGCTCATACATCATCCTGCTAATTATAACAATGTCATGTAAGACTAGTTTTTTTACAAGTGCTCTTAAAAAGTTTATTATAATCAATTATATCAACATGGGGAGTTATTTCATGATTTTTTTAATGAAAATTGTTTTGGGATAATCTGGAATAACTTCTAAAAAGTGGTATAAGATGAGGGGAAAATGCCCCGTTTACATAAAAAACAAAGAAACTTTAAATCTATATATCAAACCTTCAATCTTTTTTTTCCATATATACATTGCATTTTATCCCATAGTTTGAACATTTACTATCAAATTAATAGGTATAACCATTATTTTTTAATGCAGACCCAATTATCAAAGCTTTAATATTGTTCTGGGTTCATTGTAAAATATGAACTGAAATAGTCAAGACTAGACCATGAACAGAAGTAAGTGAGTTTGCTCAAGATAAATCTTACTTTTAGGCCATGTCAGTTATTCCAACTAGGATTTCAAGGAGATGTCATGGCTAACAAAGGTACACAGTGCTTACAACAATTCACCCAAAAGTGGCCATATCATTTATTTCAAATTAAACATGACATGCATAAACATAGACGGGGTTCGAAACCATATAACCAAGCAGCCAAATAAAGTAACAATATTTTAAGAATAGATTTTATCAACCAAGATTTGAACCCAATTCTCATACTTATCGACTATAATCATTGCTTGGTTTTGTAAGTAATGAGAGAACAAACAGTTCATATAAACTCTTGAATTCAATCCAAACAATTACCATGAGTTCAAACCATATAACCAGACAATAATATAGTATTCTCCAACTCAAATTCGAATTTGAAATCCCATCTTGGAAACCACATAATCATTGCTTGGTTTCGAAACAATATGATAAGGAGAAACTCTTGTAGACTCTTAAACTTAATCCAAAATCAATGGTCATGAGTTTGAAACTGGTCTTAGTTTCAATGAGAAATAAGAGGTGACACATAACAATTCTAGTTGAGTAGGCAAGGAAAGAGAAAACAATGATATCCATGATATGGATATAGGTTCGAAACCCAAAGTAACCAAGTTCAATCCAAAACATTTGTTGGCCACAAACTAAAACAAACAACTTGCACATCAATCTAATACCCAATCCAAAATCCATTAAGGTCGTGGGTTCAAAACACAGCTCTGACTCAACAAAGACAAAACATTTTAATGTGTGTATATTTATACATCGTGTGTATAAAAAAATGTAAACTTATCCATTCAAGAATAGAACACAACTGTATGTATATTTATACACATATAAAACTTCGAACCTAGAACTCAAACAACGCAAGACCTTCATCCAATATGAACAGTGAGGCTCAAAACTATGTTTCTCTCAGTAAAATGAAGGATTTTTTAAGGCTGGTAAGTCAGACAATAATAAATATATTACAAGAACTTGAACCTAGGTCACAATTCACATTTATATCAAATGGATTTAGCTCCAATAGCCATAACTGATAAATTTTCAACAGAATGGAAAGTAAAGTAATGCGTGGAGAGAGGAAAAAATTCAATACAAATTATTTCATTTTATTTAAACAGAAACCCTTGAACAATTTTTCCATTAAGAGGGAAAAACGGAGAGAGAGAGAGAGAGAGAGAGAGAGAGAGAGAGATAAACACACTCAAAACCATTCAAGAACCAGATATGTTACTAAATTATTGCTTCATAAAATGCATGCATAATATGCTCAACAAACTGATGAATACATACCTAGGCTTGTTTCATTTTTATACCAAGGTTGGGCGAGAAACAATTGCTACAACTTCCAGGAGAAGGTTTTTTAGGTTAGCTCAAGCTCTTCTTTCTTTACAGTCCCGATAGAACAAGAATGACCCAAAACGAAGGAAAATTAAGTGGTAAATCACAAGGGTATCAGATTAATTTCCCACATACTTGTTAATTGAATGCATGGCCAACCCATCACATTGGCCTCCAAACCCTAACTCATATGTGCATGCCACTTCAACATTTCAAACTATTCACATCATATTTTAACAAATACACCGTATATCTCATGCCACATAAACCAATCATAGGGTTGATACCATATTCCATGTCAGCTCGAAATCATGTGCTCAAACACCTTTTAACCATTTCCATAAACCTTGTCACTCCACTATCATAACTAATAAATTTGGCACATATACTCAAGAGAATAGGGTAAGGCATATTTTGATTCCACATTCAATCATATGCAATATGTGCTATATATTTTATGCTATGCAAAAAACCCAAGTTTTATACCAATGCGCCACCTCGTATATCAAACCAAAGTTTCAAACATTTTTCCCATAGGTTTAATGCCTATAACATTTAAACATAACCTTTGTTCATCGCCATTTAGCAACACAAAACCAATGTGAGTTTGTAAAGTGAATCCATTCACATGATATAACCCGTTATTCATACTTATGAATTTATAACAAGATTTTTGCATAAGTATGAAAACTGTCATATGTATATGGATTAATACACCATGCTTTGGCCCTCATACCTTGTCTTTTGCATGTATATCAAAATTATATAGGTAATATAAATTGTAAAGTTTATATGTCTTGAATTCATGAGTACTAAATATGATTATAACTTTTTTTGTGCATGTAATCATAGGAATAGGGAAACACATTTTGCAAGTGCCATGTCACAAAAGGTTGAAGAATGAAGAGAATAAAGTATCACTTTCATGCATCGAACTGAAGTGAAACAAACCATATCATCATCTAATCATGCCAAGAATCACACACGCCATAACTTTTGAAGATTCATCGTAATACCACTGATATGAAAATATGTAAGTGTGTTGAGGAAGATGCTTGAAAATAGTCATTTATATGTTTTCTTCTAGGGGACCCCACCTATTAATAGTATATCATAAATATATAGATAGCCCTTGCAATCATTTGCAGGTTTTTAATAATAGGTGATGAGATTTTGATTCAACAACTCTCTCTAAACTGAGATTTTACAAGAACTTAACCTTAGATAGTAATACACAACTCCATATTTATAGGCATCTACAACATGTAAAACCCTAATTCATGGCACCCAAAATGATTACAGATCCATGAATATGATCGGTTGTGATCCTACGAAACTTGGGATTTTTTTTAAAGTTTCAACCACCAGTCGAATACTAGTCAGCTACAAACCAATGAACTACCAGTCAGATACCAATTGACCATCCAGTCAATCTCCAGTTGGTTAACCTTTCTACCTCCAGTCGAATACCAGTAGACTTGTCTTGTTGACCTCCAATCAACATGTCTTGTCAACCATATACTTGACTTAACCATCCAGTTGATTCATTCCCCAATCGATCATCCTTGACTAGCTAGTCGATTAGACCAAGTTTCCACTGCAAATAATATAACAACCCAATAATATCCAGTCATATAGAAAAACATGGATACTAGAACATCACATGACCAATTGCAATGTTATCTCTCTATGATAAAAACAAGTATACCAAGAAAAACACCATCAATGAACCTAACACATCATCCATGTCAATGAAAATCCAAGGAACTAAGTGAAGACCAACAAACCCTATTCCACTGAAAGCTCCATCAACTGGTAGAATATGTCTTTGTGATGAAAATCACAAGGGTAGTGAAAATTTCACTATTGTAGGCCTCATGCAAAATGAAAGATAACAATTAGCTCCAACTCGAGGACATGTGATCTTATTGGGAGTGCATGAGTACTTAAGAATCTTGAATTGTTCCTACTATGAATGACCACCTAAATCAAGAAAAACATGTGGCGAGATGGATCCATATCAACATCCCTAAACACCACATCATTCCTTGCAACATCATCATCACCTCCCTTAAGAAACAAAGGCTTAAGGGGATATACAAAATCACTCAAAATGTCATAGCTACCCTCCAACTAAGATGTATATGATATGCGAAAGAAAATTTTAGTTTTATAAAAATATATTAGGACCACATCTATGGCTTGAAATCCTCCTTTTGATGGTTGGGATGTTTTTCAATACAACTCATCATGAAAGGTTTTCTACCCCATACAATATTTTGCATCAAAAATACCATTTTCAGACGCAAGTGCATGCAAAAGAGAAGAACATCAATAGATAGGTGGTTCAAAATTTTTGCAATCAAAACCTTGTTGTACCATACAATTTCCAGCCCCCAAAATGCATTTTCCAATCATGAAATCACGCATTATTTCACCAATATATAAGGAATAAGACATATAGAAAATTTCTACATTTTTAGTATCAAAAATATATTCTTTATGTCGGGGAAAATCAGCATTGGAACTCATGTGAAATGGCTAAAAATATTGTAACAAATACACCCTACGAGTGAGAGTCCATGGCTGAAACAAATCTGCACAAATATGCACAAATATCTTCACAAGGCTGCAAAAATATGCATCATAAATAGGGGTACATGGCTGGAAAATATCATGAAAATTTTCTGAATTTACCTCCTTTATATTAGTCTGTTCATAGACCTAAGAATCTATAATTTCTTCCATATACACATCACTATATGCATCATAAATAGGATCTCCATATTGATTCCAATAATCACCACTCCTATCATGAGAAAAAACCTGAAAGATAATGTCTATAACTTCATGCCCTGGGGTTATCCATCTCAATATCATAACAAGAGAGATCATCAAATTCAAAAATTTGAGAAGGTGTCAAGTTTACCAAACCCTCAACTTCATGAGGAGGATAGATGGATGCATGTGTGCTCTCACCATAAAATTCCTCTTCATGCTTTTCAATGGGAACATAAGGTGCTTATTCATGTACTTGAGGATTTTCTTCTTCAATTCTTTCTTCTTGTGCCTTGTCTTTAATGGAGATAGGAGAAGAGTCTTTATCAATGTATTCCTTAAGTGGAAGTGAAACAATATCTTCAATGGCTTCATCATCTTCTTCAATAGGAGAATGAAGTGATTCTTAAGGAATCTCTTCAACAATGCTTTTTGTTGATGATTACAGCTTCGTGAGACATCCTCTAGGACACAGACCGACTGAGTCAGCCTGTGAGAGAGCCCATGAGTTGGGTGTGCCCATGAGATGGGTGTGTCATTCCTCTCTAAGACTGAGACAAAATGTTTTGTGCCCCTGTATGGGGTGAGGATTCCCATGATATGGGTGTATCGATGTTTGTGCCCCTATGTGGGGTCAAAATTCCCATGATATGGGTGTGTCGATGTGTGTTCCCATGTGTGGGTGAGAATTCCCATGAGATGGGTGTGTCGTTTGAGATGAAACAATGTGTAACCTTGTGAGGGGTGAAGGTGCCCATGTGATGGGTGTATCGTTCTCCTCCATGTAGAGAGTTGAGATGATGTGGTACTCCAGATGATTCTCCTATGAGACTTAGTGAGATAGAGATCTGTTGAGTAGGACGTCCTTGTGGCTGAGCACAGGTGGACATGCCCCTAGTGGCTAAGAACTAGTGGGTGTGTGAGATCCCTTGCTATATTGTATAAGAGTAATATTTAATTGTAACCCTAATTGTGATGTAAAGGGTACAGGTCGGCCCCACCATAAAGTGAAAGATAATTATTGTTAAAGATAATTTATATTGTAATTATTAATTATATTCTAAGTTATTTATGTCGGCCATGTTGTGCCAATAGACACCACTTTTTATGTGTCTAGTATAGTATAAATAAAGGTGATTTACCCATTGAGGAAACACAACACACATGTGATTTTGGAAATTTCAGCAAGTACATATTCTAGGGCTGAAGTGCGCACCTCTCTTGGGCGCTAGCTTCATGGTTTTTGAGAGCACCCTTTTGTGTGCTAGATCTATGGTGTGGTATGTCTTTCTCTTAAGAATATGGCAAAGGATTGTTGGGTTTTCTTCCCTTGTTGAGAAGGTTTTCCCATGATATTTCTTATGTTCTTGTGCATGGTATTTCTTCTTGTGATCTTGGTTATTACAACAATTGCCAATGGTGTAGCTGCATTTGTTTATGGTTCAAGTAAATGCTAAAATTGAAATAAAATTCATACTTGAGACTATCATAGTGAAAATTCAACATGGTATCAGAGCCTACGTCTTGAAGAACCCAATGCAAAAGCTTCAAGCAAGCCATCCTCTCACTTTTGCAAAACCGTATGGCCCTCCTAGGGTTTCCAGAAAATTTGTATGACCCTCTCTTCTTGGGTGTTTCAACACCTTAAACTTGGACATTGGGGATAAAAATTATATAGGAGTGTACGACCTCCTTCAACGCACCTCCAACAAGCTTCATATTTCATTTCCGAGCATTTTGTATTTTTGGCCCTAGGGTTTCGTAATTTTCTACATAAAATTTAGATCTAGGGTTTATGCGACTCATTGAAGGAGATTTTCAACTCACCAGTGTTCTTATGACTTTCAAGGCTTATTGTTGGAAGTCATAAGCCCAACAAAACCTAAGTTTGCTAGCCTATCCTAGCCGTTAGGTTTTCTATCCAAGTTGGAAAGGGTTTGTGAAGAATCTGAAAATATGATGAACATAACCTTGATGGAAGATAGGCTTGATGGATCAAGCAACTTCAGTTCCTGGAAGTCAAGACTTCAGGTCACCCTTGAAGAGGAAAAATTATTGTGGGTGATACAAAAAAAAAGGGTTTACTAGAGACAACTATCGATGAAGAGAAGGAAGAAAGGAAGGAAGATGACGTCAAGGCAAGGAAGATAATCATCTACTCAAGCTCTTACATTGAAGGATCAACTTCAAAATATCAAGATGACAAAAGGTGACATTGTTGCTATCTTATTCATGAACATGTCAAAGATTAGAGATCGGCTAGGTTCCAAATGGAGAAATCATATCATTATTCTCAGGTATGCACTTGTATATATTATTTGTATCAATGTCAAGAGGGTACTCGCAGGAGGAAGGAACCTTTGCTGCAATCATGGATCTAGAGGGATCTCAGTGCATTCAGAGGAATAACACACTGGAAGTGAAGACTCCAATTTTGATTGTTTTAATTATCATGCCTCTAACCTACATTTCTAATTTTGATACATTACAAGTAGGTGTTGTATTTGTGACAACAATCCTTAAATTGTTTCGATTCTAGATATGTACTCATTAGTCTCCTCTAGGAGATATTCTTGTCTTGTTTCCTTTCATTTTTTCCAGGCAGGTTAACAACAAAGGAAGATGTTTATCCTTCAGACTTCAGAGGGAGTCAAAACTATTTGAGAAGGAGGAAGAACATAACCATCATTGAAGAAACCAAAGAAATGATACATTATCAACATCTACCTATGACTCTATGGGAAGAAGCATACATGACAACAGTATATGGTCAGGACAGAAGTCCTCGCCAAATTTTGAAGAACGTAACTCCCGAAGAAGACTTCATCGGAGTGAAGCTTGATATTGGACACTTCAGGATATTTGGGTGCCCAGTATACTTTCATGTACCCAAAGAGAAGAGGTCCAAGATAGACCCTTCAGGGAGAAAGAGTACATTTATGGGATACAGTGAATCTTCGAAGGCATACTGAATCTACATCCCTGGTCAGAGACAGTATGAGGTGAGTAGAGATGTCATCTTTGAAGAAGATATATCCTTTCGAAGATCCATAGAATCTCAAATGGAGATTGATAGTGAGATAGTACCTTCTCCTCCTTCATCAGTTCAGAGGGAGACAACCATTATTCTAGTTGATCCATCTATTTGAGTTGATCTAGTTGCTCCAGTTGATATTCCCAGAGACATTGTAGTAGGCCATAAAAGTCTTATCTGGGCTTGATAAAATCTGCAAGAGGCAGAGGAACATGCAGCTCCTCAAGGAACATTTCGAGAGAGCAAGAGACCAAAGAGACTTTCAAGCTACTTTTCAACCATGAGTCACATTATTGATTCTGAGCCTTCTTGTCATGGAGAAGCGACAGGTGAGAAGGTATGGAAAGATTCCATGACAAAAGAATATCAGTCCATCCTGAAGAATGACATGTGGTATATTGTTCCAAGACCAGAAGGGAAGTCTGTAGTGACTTCCAAGTAGATCTATAAGATCAATCATGCAACAGATGGAAATGTCGAGAAATAAAAAATGATATTTGTAGCCAGAGGACTCTCACAAGTAGATGGAGTTGATTATGATGAGACATTTTCTCCAGTAGCCCAATACACTTCAATCTGTACTATCATTGCACTAGCTACATCCATGAGTTGGAAACTACATCAGATGGATGTAAAGACATCCTTTCACAATGATGATATTGAGAAAGAAGTTTATATCAAGCAGCCAGAAGGATTCGTGATACACAACGAGAAATCTCATGTGTGCAGGTTGAAGAAAGCCCTGTATAAACTAAAGAAAGCACTTTGTGCTTGGTATGAGAAAAAGGATGGATTCTTGATGAGTTTGGGCTTCAGCAAGAGTGTCGTTGATCCAAACCTGTATTATCATATTTTTGGTAACGAGTTCCTAATCTTGGTCTTGTATGTGAATGACTTATTCCTTACCGGTTCAAAAAGACTTATTGTTGAATGCAAGCGAGCATTAACTTTTGAATTCGAGATGAAGGATATGGGTATGATGCACTACTTCTTGGGACTAGAAGTATAGCAGAGGACTGATGATATTTTTCTGAGTCAAGGAAAATATACAATGGAGATATTAAATAAATTCAGTATCATAGAGTGAAAATCCATGTATACACCGATGGTGATGGATTTGAAGAAAATGAATGATGCTTCTACGGATTCAGGTGAGATTGATCCACATTTGTACCTATAGATGATTGGATCATTGATGTATCTGGTTAACACCAGACCTAATATATGTTATGCAGTGAATGCACTTAGTCAGTTCATGAGTCAACCGAGACAGACTCACTAGATAGCAGTGAAGCATGTATTGAGATATCTACGAGGCACAGTTGGATAGGGCCGGAGATATGCCTCCAGTGTAGACTTGAGTTTTTAGGGATATACTGATGTGGATTGGGCAAGGAGCGCAATGGACTGGAAGAGAACATTTGGTTTTTGTTTTACCTTGTGTTCTGCCATGGTTTCCTGGTGCAGTAGGAAACAAAGCTATGTGGCCTCAAGTACCACATAAGCTGAGTATATAGCATTGAGTGTGGTAGTTCCTGAAGCAGCATGGCTTTGCAAGCTCCTAACAGATTTATTTGATAATGAGATGGATCCTACCATTATTCATTGTGATAACTAGAGTTGTGTGAATCTCTTTGAGAACCTTGTGTTTCACGATAGATTGAAACACATTGAGATAAAATATCATTATATCAGAGACATGGTGCAGAGGAAATCAGTACACGTGCAGTACCTTCCTACACATGAGAAGATTGTAGATATCTTCACCAAACCACTTGCCAAGATGGAGTTCGAGTACTTTCATGAGAGACTTGGTCTGGTGGAGAGTTCCTCCCTAGCTGAGAGGGAGTGTTGATTATTACAACTTCGTGAGACATCCTCCAAGACATAGACTGAGTTATTCGACCTATGAGAGAGCCCATGAGTTGGGTTTTCCCATGAGATGGGTGTGTCGTTCTTCTCTGAGACTGAGATGGAATGTTGTGTGCCCATGTATGGGGTGAGGATGCCCATGAGATGGGTGTTTCGATGTGTGTGCCCCTGTGTGGGGTGAGAATGCCCATGAGATGGGTGTGTCGATGTGTGTGCCCATGTGTGGGTGAGGATTCCCATGAGATGGGTGTTTTGTTTGAGATGAAACGATGTGTACCCATGTGAGGGGTGAAGGTTCCCATGTGAAGGGTGTATCGTTCTCCTCTATGTAGAGAGTTGAGACGATGTGGTACTCCAGATGATTCTCCTATGAGACTCAGTGAGGTAGAGATCCATTGAGTAGGACGTCCCTGTGGCTGAGCACTGGTGGGCGTGCCCCTAATGGCTGAGCACTAATGGGTGTGTGAGATCCCTCGCTATATTTCTAAGAGTAAGATTTACCTGTAACCCTAATTGTGATGTAAAGGGTACAGGTCGGCCCCACCATAAAGTGAAAGATAATTATTGTAAAAGATAATTAATATTGTAATTATTAATTATATTCTGAGTTATTGAGGTAAGCCCTATTGTGTCAATAGACACCACTTTTGATGTGTCCATTCTAGTATAAATAAAGGTGATTTCCCCATTGAGGAAACACAACACACACGTGATTTTGGAAATTTCAGCAAGTACATATTCTAGGGTTGAAGTGTGCACCTCTCTTGGTGCTAGCTTCTTGGTTTTTGAGAGCACCCTTTTGTGTGTTAGGTCTATGGTGTTGGAGGTATTTCTCTTGAGAATATAGCAAAGGATTGTTGGGTTTTCTTCCCTTATTCAGAAGGGTTTCCCGGGATATTTCTTGTGTTCTTATGCATGGAATTTCTTCTTGTGATCTTGGTTATTACAACAATTGTCAATGGTGTAGCTGCATTTGTTTATGGTTCAAGTAAATGCTAAAATTGAAATAAAATCCATGCTTGAGCCTAGCATAGTGAAAATTCAAAACTTTCTTCATAATTTTCAAAATGAAAATGAGGTTCTCCTTTAACAAGGTCTTGATTTTCCACATTATACTTTTGTTATGCCTCAAACAACTAAAATAGCATAGAGAGAGAGAGAGAAGTAACTCCACACCTTGAGAAAGAGAAACAAATGAATATGAAGTCTCTTTAAGGAGGCAACCTCATTTTACAATATAACAAATGTACAATATGAGATGATCCTAGAAATAGGTCTCCTTGGTGTATATATAAGAGACCAAGGGTAAAATTACAATTAAAATATATAGCCGAAAATACTAATATAACAATAGAAATACAACAAATCGATATCTAAGGCTTTACATGGGGCTTTGTCTAGGAGATTAACATGCCCCTCACCTTCAAACAAGTGTTTCTCTCAACACTTGATTAGATGTGGATGTTTTTGCATGAAGAAATCATCTTCCCATGTCACTTATTCTATTGGTAGGTTCTCTTACTTGGTGAGGTACTAAGTAATTGCTCGATTTTGCATCTACTTAACCCTTGTTTCAAGGATTGTTTCTAGTTATAGTATGATTTTCCCTTCTTCATTGATCTTTGGTAAAATAGTTTAAAATCGAATCTTATCACCGATTACCTTCTTTAAGGAATAAACATGGAAGACTAGATGTACATGTAAATATGTAGGTAACTCCAATTCATAAGTCATATTTCCAATCCTCTGCAACACCTTATAGGGACCATAATACTTGGGTACCAATTTATCATCCTTATTTTGTTGCTTGAGAGACATATGTTTCTATGGTTGTAGCCTCAATCATACCCAATCCCCCACTTCAAATTCCCTTTGGTTGTGATGTTCATTTTTGTTTGTTGCTTCATCCTATTTTGTGTTGTAACCAAGTTTTCCTTCAATGGTTTGATAACCTCTTGTTGGTGCTCTATGTGGTCCTCCCATGCTTGAACCTTGGCTTGACCTTTCAAGGGTGATGTGATGGATGGAGGATGATATCCATAAATTTCCATAAAATGGGGACATTTTTATGAAGTATTGAAGGATGTGTTGTACCACCATTCTGCCAAGGGAAACCACTTGACCCATTGTGTTTATTTATTAGATGTAAAACAATTAATATACCCTTCTAGACATTTATTCACAATCTCAGTTTTCCCGTTGGATTGAGGATGGTAAGTGTAAAATATTAACATAAATAAATAAAAGGAATTAGTCTATTAATAAAATAAAAGGGTAAAAATAAGTAAAGATAAATTTATGGAAAACTAAATTAAGAAAAGTTAAGATAAATAAAGGGAAGTGCATGTTGACAAGTGGATCCTATGCATGGAACTTCTTGCATGGATGGGTAAGAGTAATTATATATAATGACGGTGGAGAAGGAAGTGGGGGATGTTTTACTAGTGCAATTGACGTAAAGGCTTCGAATCTGGCATAGGTAGTTGATTGAGTGATCATGGACCAGTTGTGATGATTGAGAGGTTGGTTGGGAGGAGAGTCATCCCCCACACTCTGTTGTGGAATGTTGGATAAAATATTGGAGTGCACCAATTCTACATTCATAGTGTTGTAAGTAATTTGATTCATTCAACTCTCGGGTAATTTTCTCACCACTCGGTTCTTCTTATGAATTATGTAATCAAAATCAATGCATTTATAATTTCTTCAGTTAATGGTTGAAAATTGTTATGTTTATTTATACATTTAGATTTAAATAGAATTTGAGCATTTACAGTAAGAGGACTTGTGAGCCAATTGAGTACACAAACGAGAAAATAATCTAGTCCAAAAATTTCCAGTGAAAATTGGATCTCTAACACTTACAATGATCTTAGGGATTCCATGTAGCTTTTGAATTGTTTCCATGACTATTGTGGCTACTGTACTTGATTTAAAAGGATGATAAAGGGATAAAAATGGACATACCTTGTGATTCGATCCACTGTTGATGACCCACCAGGTCATTTCAACCACAGGTATGCAGAGTATAAGTGAACTCTACATGTGCTTCGACATTAGAATGTTCTCAATATTTTCATCTAGGCCCAAAACCTCTTACACAAAGTCTTGCATAAATATTCTTATACACCATTACATTAATTAGTGTCACGATCCTCGAACTAAAACATGTTATGGATCATCCTATCCACTTCTAATCGATAAGAGCTTAACTTTAGTGCTCCTATCCTTCATGCAATCAAACACTATGACCTTATGCTAATTACCCGAGAATCAAAACGTGGTTTACCACTTATTGAAAGTGGTATTCTTCTTCATTCTATCGGAGAGTCAAATGTGGTTTTTTTTCATTGATTCGGGGTGCATTGTAGATTAATCCTCCTCCACGTGTCCCCTAGTGGAATCCACAAAACTGCCCATGCACAGTACCTTTATAATATCCCTCGTGCAACTTATGTGTGCGCTTTCCTTTTGAGGCATTGATATAACCTTTCGATCAACAGCTAGATATTTTCGTTGCCATATTCACTGTATAAGACTCTGACCCACATTGAATCTGGACCGTATGTTCTCCTCTTTGATGGATGATCAGATGGTAATTTTGGACTATTGGCAAGGGACATTCTGCAATCTTTGATCAGTATTGAATGGACAATGAATATATCATCTCAATTTTATTTGAATTTTAATATTAATCATTGATCGACACTGAAAGGACGATCAATATCTGTCACATGCAAACGAATTGTGGGTACTATTCTCGACACCCTTAGTCAATACCCTTTCCACTAGCTCGTTGAACCAACCTCCAAAAAGACTACCCCAACGAACGGTATAGATCACTTTCTGTGGTCCCCGATGGATGACTGCGATCATCCTCAAATCTGCTCCGACGGATGGACAGATAGTTGGAATATTCTCAGTGATTCCTTCGATACCTATGTATCGATGTTCAGAAACAAACTCTAAAATGGTCTCTTTGGAGAATGGTGTAGATTGCTCCAAATCGATTCCAATGGGAGGCTCTGATCTACCCCATGGATTATTTTGGCAAGCTGTGAATGATGGTTGATGTGGAGTTTCGAACACACATTCTACAAATTTCACAGTCCGATGGTTAATTAAATAGAACCATCGATATGATAAATCCCCACTCCCAGATCTAATATGGGTCGTCAATCCTAATATTGACTTTCATGCTTCCATTGAGCAAAAACGATATGAATCGTTGATCCAAAGGTGATCAAGGATCAAGATTGTATTTCAACTCCATTTATGTGTGCCATGAACCTTTGATATGAAGATCATTGTGTTCCATATTGACCAATCCAACGGTCCATATTCATTCACGATAATTGGACTGGGTTCCACTATTGAAATATGGAATTTTACCTCAATCCAGATTTTTAGAACCTATAATCGCGTTCTACTATCCACCAACTTGCAATATGATTTGGTTAAGTCAAATCTGGCCTACATTCACACACAAAATATCAACATGACGAAAATACATTGATTCCTACATTTAACAAAAATCTCCAATTTCATAATAAATTCTATTAATAATCCTATACATAGTTACATAAGGCCTTCACACTCTTTTTAGGCCTAATTTTTGTTCAATTGTCCTTTCCTTGGCCTTCGACCACACTCCTCACTTTCCGAAATTCTATTTGATCTTATCCATCTCTCTATGTGTCTCTATCTGAATGCTCGAGAGGCTTACACAATTAAACAAAATATGTTTCAGATCCACTAATTTCTCCACTAAAAAACCTTAAGATCCACAAAATCCTCAAGAGACTAACTATAGAATCTCTTCCAAACCTCTCAACTCTCGAGATATGCTATCATAGTCATATTCAATTACACTTAACCAACTATATTAAACAAACCCTATCCTATGCATTCCTTCTAAATGAAAATAAGCATAGGAAATGACAATAATAATAAGTTAGGGAACCAACTCCCTTGGTACAACTCAAGACCACTTAGGCCTAGTCAACAAGTAAACATTTGGAGGCAAAATTCTCCTGCATTAGACTCCCAAGGTTGAAATTATTCATTATCTCTTGACCATGAGTCTTCAACTGCTTCATTCTCGTTAATGATGTTGTCCACATGCTCTTCACATTCCTTCACTATTTTCCTTCATCTGCCAGGGTCCCAAATCTTATGTTGTTGTTGTTCACCATTAACATCGTTACCTTGTTGTTGCATTGTTGTTGCATGCAACCTTCTTGGATCCCATCCCTTGCTTTGCCTATGTGAAAAATGTTTTCTTCCTTCAGTAGGATGCATTTGCATACTAAGATTCTTTTGTTTCCTTTGATAACTCCATCTGGAAATTCCCATCATATGTTTCCAAAATTCACCCAATCCAATGTCCAATATTGTATTTATCTGGTGCTCATTACTGCTGCAAATTATCACAAAATTTTTGTATAAATGCTACCATATCTTAATCTTCATACCAATGTCTATCCTCAACTTCTTGAGAACACTACTCACTCAATAAGAAGTTATGCACCCATCATTGCATATTCTTAAACTACATTCTCAACTCACATGACTCCTCAAATAAACTTTGCTCTTGGAGTTTATGAAAATGATAGATTCGTAATAAGAAATTTAGACCCTTTTGTAAGGACTTATCCATGGAAATGCACCAATCAGGTTCAACACTATCATCACCCTTCACTGTCATTTGTCTCCTATCAAGTTCCATACTTGAATCATTGTAATATTGTATAGCCCATTCCAAGATTTCATCTACTTCATCAGCTGAAATGTGTTTAAGACATTTTACCCCTGCATTGCTTGAACATGCATGATATTCCTTTTTATAGCTTTCGAGAGACAATGATGTATCTCCTCCTGATGAAACAAATCTATTATTTTGAGCCTCTTCCATGCCTTCACAAGACAATCTCTTTCCTTCTATGACATCCTTCAATGGCTGCCTATCTTCACAACATGCAAGTACACACCATTCATTAGTTTCAAAATCATGAGACTTCTAAGTCCCTCCAGATTCTTGTAGCATCAATTCTCCATACAGTGTTAATTCTTCTAATCCATCCATGAGTTCTTTATCTTTCTCCTCATCTCCTTCCAACACTTAATGAATTTATTGATGTATGTCCCTGTCTATGTTTCCCATTGAAAACCTTGCATCCTCTAACTTCCTTTGATCTTGATGATTTGTTTCCACTATTGTGGCTACTCCTTGGTCAACTCCATCATCTTCCATGTCTATAAATAAATGTTCAACCATAAACTTCTCTATTTCAGACATCTCTTCCAATAATTTCAGTTCCTCGTCCAGGTTTATGAACATCTCATTTGGAAGTTGTTCTTAATTCTTTCGATCATTTGAAAGGTTACTTTCACAAACCGATATTTTCCTGCTTGCTACACTAACAGGTCCTTGAAACATTCCTTCATCATCTACATTTATCAATTGTGTATGTGTTTTCCTCTGGTCAACCTTATGAGACAATATAGCCTCATCTTCTCTTAGAATAGAACTTGACTTTTGTCCTCCTTCACCCTCCCTTATGATAGTTTTAAGTGATTGTCCATCATTTGAAAACATACACAAACTATTAGATTTAAAAATATAAGACCCTATGGACTCATTTGATGCCCCTATCATCAAATCCTCATGTTGATATGAACTATCCCAAAAGTTCATGAGATTTTCAACAAATATCTCTTCAGCATCTTCCTCATCATCTACTCCAAGGATTGGTCCCTATTCTGGTTCACAATAGTGAACTTCCATCTCATACTCAGTTTCTCTAAGTTATTTATTCAATCTAACATGCAACATGTGCTTCAAATTCACTTGCAACTTATTCCATGTCACCTTCCTCTTCCTCAATGTCTAGCCATACCTCTGGTCTTCTTCACTTTCCTGTAGAAACTCCCTTAGTAAACTAAGATGTACTTTTAACTCAACCATTTCTTTCTCAAACTCTTCATCACTCATCCTTTTTGTGCCAACTGCCTTGGAATATTTCTTCTTTTGGCTATGGCTCCTTCCTGAACCTCAGTCATGACTATTAATATCCATCTCCTCTTTGTGAACATCTCTTGTTCATTTTGAGTTATCAAGCTTATCTTTTGCAAAAAGTCTCAGTACTTGTTACACAAAATACCTTATCAAGCCTTCCTCTTGAGCTTGACCTCCTGGTATCATTCTAGTTCTTTGATCCAAACGTTCTGAGCACTCCTCTACTCCCCTCGGATTCTACACTCTTTCTCACTTTCCTCTGAGAACTTTTACTTGTCCTCTTCACTTCCAATCTTTATCTGGAAGTATCTACAACATTCACTGCTGCAAGGTTATTTTTCCACAAGCTTCTTCACCTGAGATATTTTCTTTCTCTCTCTTCCTCTAATACAAATTCAACAACTGTAATGGTTGTTATCATATCCTATATCCCTCAGTTGCTACTTCCTGCAATAAAAAATCCTTCATAACCAGAGTTAATCATACAAATATATGACTAATACCTTCAAGACCTGTGCTGAGATCTTGTCTTCACATTTACTGTTGAACCTTTCCTTGATTTGTATCCCTTACAAAGTTCCAAAGAGCACTAACTCTGCTTTGATACCAAAATGATGACCCACCAGGTCATTTCACCCATAGGTATGCAGAGTATAAGTGAACTCTACATGTGCTTCAGCATTAGAATGCTCTCAAACTTTTTAGCTGGGCCTGAAACCTTTTACACAGAGTCTTGAATAAATATGCTTATACAGTAGTCCATTAACTGGTGTCATGATCCTCAAACTAAAACATGTTCTAGATCCTATTGATTGCTTCTAATCGATAAGAACTTAAATTTAGCGCTCCTATCCTTCACACGATCAAGCACTATGACCTTCTACTACTTACCCAAGCATCTGATTGCGGTTTACCACTTGTCGAAAGTGGTATTCTTCTTCAGTCTATCAAAGAGTCAAATGCGTTTTTTTTTCATTGATTCAGGGTGCATTGTAGCTTAATCCTCCTCCACATGTCCCTTAGTATAATCCACAAAACTACTCGTGCACAATACCTTTGTACTATCCCTCATGTAACTTATGTGTGCACTTTCATTCTGAGGTGTCAATCTAACCTTTCGATCAACGACTTGATATTTTCGTCGGCATATTCATTGTTTAAGACTATGACCATGGATGATTTTAAGGATGGAAATGTATATTAAAGTGTGGAAACATGGGCTAATGTTACTAATCCTTAATATGAAAAATGTGAAATTTTTAGCGATAGTTTTGTAAAAATATTCAAATTCCTAAGAATTTTATATATTTTCTATAAAATTTTGGCGATTTTTAAGGTAAAACAATTTTCTTCTATGGAATTTGGCGAATTACTTTTAGAAAAAATGGAAATTGGAGAATCTTTTTTTGGGAAAAACCATGGAAAATTAGCCCATTTGCAAAATTTAGCCCCTAAAATCATCTATGAAGTCTATGACCCACGGTGAATCTGGACCGTATGTTCTCCTCTCCGATGGACGGTCGGTTGATAATTTTGAACTATTGGCAAGGGACGTTATGCAATCGTTGATCAGTATTGAAAGGACGACGAATATATAATCTCAATTTTATTCAACTTTTAATCTTAATCATTGATCATCATTGAAAGGATGATCATGATCTATCACGTGCAAATGAACTGTGGGGAATATTCTCTATACCCCTGGTTGATACCCTTTCCACTATCTCGTGGAACCAACCTCTGAAAATGCTTCCTCGAAGAATGGTCTGGATCACTTTCTGTGGTCCCCGATGGACGACTGCAATCATCCTCAAATATGATCTTACAGATGGACGGACACTTGGAATATTATGGGTGCTTTCCTTCGATACCTCTATATTGATGTTCGAAAACAACTCTAAAGTGGTCTCTCCAATGAATGGTGTAGATTGCTCCAAATCTATTCTGATGGGCGGCTTTGATCTACCACGTGGATTATTTTGGCAGGCTCTGAATGATGGTTGATCGATGGTATATAATCAATGGAAACCTAGTTCAATGGCCGAATAGATTCTACCCTTAGAATGATATGTCAGAATGGGAATTGATAAGAAAACTCTAATGTGGATATCCAAACACGCTTTATACAAATTTTAGGGTTCGGCGGTTAATTAACCAAAACCGTCGATCTGATAAAGCCCCACTCCCAGATCTAATCTGGGTCATCAATCCTGATATTGACTTCCATGCTTCGACTGTGAAAAAATGATATGAATCATTGATCCATAGGTGATCAACGATCAAGATTTTCTTTCGACTCCAATTATGTGTGGCACGAACCTTTGATCTGATGATCATTGTGTTCCATATTGACCAATCCAACGGTCCATATTCATTCACAATAATTGGACTGGGTTCTACTATTGAAACATGGAATTTGACTTCAATCCAGATCTTTAGAACCTACATTCATGTTCTATTATCCACCAACCTACAAGATGATTTGGTTAAGTCTAATTTGGCCTACATTCACACACAAAATATCAACATGACGGAAAGACATTGATTCCTACATTTAACACAAAGCTCCAATTTCATAATAAATTCTATTAATAATCCTGTACATAGTTACATAAGGCATTCACACTCTGTTTAGGCTCGATTTTTGTTTAATTGGCCTTTCCTTGGCTTTCAGTCACACTCCTCACTTTCCCAACTTCTATTTTATCCTCTCCATATCTCTTTGTGTCTCTATCTGAATGCCCGAGAGGCTTACACAATTAAAAAAAAGGTTCCTGAAACCAAATTTGTTTCATATCCACTAATTTCTCAACTGAAAAACCTTAATATCCACAAAATCCCCAAAATACTTACTTCAGAATCTTTCCAAATCTCTCAACTCTCGAGACCCGCTATCATAGGTAGATTTGATTACACTTAACCAACTCTATTAAACAAACCCTATCCTATACATTTCTTCTAGAATCCAAATAAACATAGGAAATGACAACAATAATAAGTTAGGCATCCAACTCCCTTGGTACAAATCAAGACCACTTAGGCCTAGTCAACAAGTAAACATTTGGAGGCAAAATGCTCCTGCATCAACTACTACCATGATGACATTCTTTCCTTTAGACTTGAGTAGACCTATAATAAAATCCATTGAAACATTTTCCCAATGTTGACAACTAATGGTTGTAGGAGACATGGGGTATTGATTGTCTCTCCCTTATTTTTTTGGAAAACCACACATTCAACCATAAAATTTTGAACATCAATTTTAAGCCCTTCCTAGAAAAAGTCCTTCTTGATCATGTGATAAGTTTTCAAGAACCATGAATTTCCTCCTATTGGAAAAGTGTGGAATTTCTAAAGGACCTTCTATTTGAGTTGGGAATTCTTAAATAAATATAAGTGACCTTGATACCATGCTAAATCATTCTTCCACACAAATTTATCTAACACACTTGGGTCCTCTTGTAGTTTTTTAATGATTTTGCATAACTTTTGATCTTTCTTCCATTCTATCCTTTCTTCATCCAACCAAACAGATTTTGGAATGGAAATAACACACAATAAACCCTCTGTGTCTTCTTCTTTCCTTGAAATTACATTTTCCATCATATTTTGTTTTTCTTTATGTAGAAAATTTCAAAGTCATAACCTAGCATCTTTGTAACCCATTTTTGTTTCTCTTTTGAAGATAATTGTTGTTCCATTGAGTACTTAAAACTATCGTGATATATTTTTACCTTGAAGTGTCTTTCTAATAGATAAGGGTGTCATTTCTTAATTGCATGTAATATGGCCAACATTTCCTTTTCATATATGGGTTTGAGTAAGTTATTTCCTTTAATATAGCTACCTTCAAAGACAATGAGATTTCCTTCTTGCATTAAAGCTTCACCAATGCCATGTCCTAATGCATCACATTCCACAATAAAAAAAATTGTGAAGTCAGGCATGGCAAGGACAAGAGTCGTACACAAAGCCTCCTTAAGCTTTTCAAAAGCTTTGGTTACTTCTTGAGTCCAAAAAAATACCTCCTTTTTAAATAATGTTGTTAGAGGTGCTTTTGTTTGACCATAATTATTGAAAAACTTTCAGTAATATTATGTCAATCCTAATAATCTTGTAAGATTCTTCAAGGTTTTTGAAATTGGCCATTCCATCATAGCTTTAATTTTTTTAGGTTCTACTTTGACACCTTCATGAGATACAATATGACCCATATATTCCACTTCTTGAACCCCAAAAGAACACTTGGAAGGATTTGCATATAGTTATTTCTCTTCCAATAGTTTTAACACTATGTCAACATGTTGTACATGTTCTTCCAGTGATTTGTTGTAGATTAATATATCATCAAAAAATACTCACAATTTTTTTTGAGTAAGGGTTTGAAAATAGAATTCATCAAGCTTTAAAATGTTGAAGGTGCATTAGTAAGTTCAAATGACATCACCAAAAACTCATAATGACCT
>ML819986.1:78063-96366 GCA_009831015.1 Picea engelmannii | reverse complement strand
CTTTTTGTTTATCTTTTCTTTCGTCTCTTAAAACATCACTAGTTTCACTTTCATAACCTTTGACTTAAAACAAGCCATAAAAAATTAACAATTAATTAAAATCAACTAGAATTTATGTTTTGTAGGGTCCATCAACTAGTCTAGGCTAGAGATTTGATTTAGGTTGGAGAGGAAACTCTTCAAGGATGCAAAACATACATAAGAGTCTGTGTTAGGGAGTGTTAAAAGTCCAGTATCGTGAAATTTATCTGGTACCCCCCTCTCACACAGGGGCTAAACACGAGGTCACGTGCGGAAAGGTAGCGGAGATAACCCCTCCAAAGCTGGACCAATCGTAGTGGATAACAGATATAGAGGGCTTGTCTTGGGATTTTGTCGATTGCATTTGCCACGGATCTTCGTGGGTCTCAAATCCGTTCGAGGTCCATAGTTTTTTTCCAGACCACTTGCTTTCGATACCCTTGATAGGTTTCGGGCTTGATACCCTACTCATTATGGTCTCCATGACTATTGACTATACCATCTCAGTGATTGTTCGCACACTGGAAACCTAGTTGCAATTATTTTAGGGACTTACACAGGTGACTGCAAGGGTAGACCATGGTACCTAGGATAGACATCGGGCCACACTTTGCAGAGTATACCTGGAGGGTGCTTCCATGTTCAAGTTTCACTTGCACCGGTAAGTTTCTCTAGTGTTGGTTGTTGTAACTGTTCTTCCAAATAGTTTAAACATTGCTTGTTTTATCTCGTAGGGAAATTTTCTAGTGTGTAATGTTTTTGAATGAATAGAAAGCCCTAGTGTGTCTTTGATCTTCTCACACAGTGGAGGATCATGAAGGATTCTTGTCCTACCACCGGTTACACTGGATCCACCCTCACCACTGCTAAGGTGAAAGCTAGACCAACAAGGGTCTTTTGAAGCTACCGGGTCATAGGAAATTGTGCCTGACCAACATCCAGAGGAACCAACCATTTAAGACTTTGGAGTGGAAGCTCTTGGTCCATATGAAAGTCCAATAATTGATCTTTCGACACCCATCATCATACATATTTATCCTTATGAGCACCAGATAGTGTCACACGCAACAATAGAAACAAATGCTGCCACTTCTTTTGGGAATTCTTCTATTCCCACTATGTTTGTCACCACAGGGGGTGTTCCACCTCCTAACCCACCATCGTCAGTCTGATCCACCATGGTCTCAAATGCCTCTACCTAGAGCAATGGTCTAATCCCATCTTTGGCGGTGACCACTTCTCCTCCCACATAGAGTGCGACAGACCCTCCATTCTCATACGAGATGCCTAGCTCAGGTACAATCCCTGTACTCTCCTACTCCACTTTACATACTTTAGGTCTAGGGGAAGGGAGCTATAATGCTCCTCTAGAAGGACTCATGGGGGGCACTTTATCTCTCTTTAATTATTTCCCTTACAGAGGAGGTCATATACCTCCTTCATCCCCTTCGCTTGGCAGTGCCCACCAACAATATGTCGGGCCAAACACACACCATAGTTCATTCAGAGAAGGGAGTCAAGGAACACCTTCTCATAATATGCTGGTAGGTTTGACACCTTTTTCCTTTTTCGATGAATTTGGTAACAACACTTTCTCGTCAACTGCTTCCCCGACTAGGGGCAACCCCGGTTACGGACAACCTAATCCTATGTAGGGTACTATTCCTGCACATGGAGCACACCCAGGAACTTCTTTCGCATCAGGACCTTGGAATTCTTGGAAGATATCAGTTCACTCATCAGGAATGCCGATCAGGGGAAACTCTTTTCACAACCAATGGAACCCCGGGAAAGGTGCAGTACCTATGCCCATGGGATCGACATGGGGGAACCCTTCCCAAATTCCTCCGAATGTAATGCACGCCCAACCATCTACGTCCTATTTTTGGAATTAGCGGATGATGTCTCCTCAAATGAAAAATCCATATGTTGGTCATGGCCATGGTTTTTACCAGAAACCGGGCCAACAACCCAACTTTTCCTGGAAACCTGGTGCCAGTCAAACTCCAGACCCCTTTTTCCATGGTTATCACCAACAACCCAAACTACCTTTCCTGGAAACATCACATCCGCCAGTCTTAACAAGGCTTTTGAATGACCCTATATATCATGATCCTCATTGTCGCCCTATGCCGACGAAGTTTCCTTCAGACATACCAAAGTTCGAGGCCAAGTCTAACGAAGATCTAGGAGATCATGTGACTACTTTTCACCTTTGGTGCTCATCTAATTCGTTGAAATACAACTCTGTACAGTTGCAATTGTTTCAACGTACTCTCATTAGGAGTGTTGTGAAATGGTACATTGAGCTCGACCGCTCAAGATACTCTTCCTTTGATGAATTGGAAATGGCTTTCCTGAACCATTTCCAATTACTTGTGAGATACGACCTTGGCACAAAATTGCTGGCCAATTTAAAATAGATAGAAGAAGACCATATCTTTGATCACATATGAGAGTGGAGATGATGGAAGAGTTTGATTAAGGTGCCAGTACCACCAACATTCCTGCTTGAGTGGTTCCTTAAGTGTTTGGTCCCACAATTATCCAAAGATGTCGCAACATCGGGGGTGTTTTCTGAGGAAGATGCAATCATGAGAGCTCAACAACTTGAGCTAATCTATTCTCAATCTGGTCTACTGTATGAGATCTTTCCAGATGTTCCACGATCAATACTTGATAAAACCATACAGAGAGTTGGACCACATGCTGATGGTATTGTTGGTTTAGCAAAAACAAATCCCTCTGAACAATTGACAAAACAATTGTAGAAATTGTCTATCCAGCATACAATGACCAGCCAAACTACTGTTCCGACTACTCCCCCTACCCAAATGTCAGATGTACATAGTGTGCAATCGACAAATCCAAAGGCCACCCAATAGCCTGAAGGAAATAAGAAACAACATAAGAAAGGTAAGGGGGATAAGAAACCCACTAATAATGTTGGCGGGGGAAACACCAAAAAAAGGAAGTCAAGGTATCTGTGTAATCTATGCATGGAAGACCACCTGACTCACCAATTCCCTTGGCTTGGAGAGGCCCAAAAGTTATTGTCACAGTAGAAACTTGTTGTGTTAACAAACCCATTTCAACCTGGCCAAAATCTAACTCAAGCCTCTACAAGCGTGGAAGGGGGAAGCCAAGGACCCCCTTCATCTTCAAACAATCCTGCATCTGCGAATGTGTATATGATGAAAGGTGATGCCTATATATCGACTAGAGAACATGATTACAACAAGCCAAGCACCTCTGAAAAAGGTAAAGAATATGAAACCCCATCTCTTCCTCTCCAGATCGAGAACACATTGGGAAAAACCGTGACATGCATCCCAAAAGGTGCTTTTAAGAAGGCTTCTCACAACCCGAACGCAAGGGCCGCCCAAAACTACTCTGTCATGGAGGATTTGTCTCAAACCCCTTGTGCGATGTTTGCTTTGGAAGTTCTCCAAATCTTCCCTTCCTAGAGAAAGGCTCTGTTAGCCTCTTTAGGATCCGCCAAGACTTGTAATATGGGTACGATCATGCTTGATACAACCGACTTGAAACCTCATCTCGCTTACCGCGTAGCATTACAGATAGTCGTGGTTTACACTACGAAAACTTTTTCTTGAAACATTTTCCACACAGTGGTTGATGAGGGTGCCTCAACATGTGTAATGTCTTTGGCATGTTGGAAGGCCATTGGACATCCCATTTTTTCTCTATCACCTACTCTTCTTACCACTTTCGACTGTCATTCGTTTTGACCACATGGCATTATACCCTCTTTTCCCGTGCAGTTAGGAGGGAAAATCGTGTGTGTCGAGCTTGAAGTGGTTGACGTATCTCTCAACTACAATCTCTTTTTATGGAGGAGTTGGAACTATGTTATGCAAGCAGTAGTTGCTACAATTTTCTAGGTCTTTTTGTTTCCACACGAGGGCTAGATCATGACCATTGATGAGTTGTCCTTCTCCTATCCTGACCCTTCATTGGGGGCATCCATAGTTCCAATGATTGATAACCCTCAACCCGATGTCGTCAACATAGGGGTTGGTTTTTTCCCACCTTTTATGGGTACTTTCGATTACCCACCTCCTCAAGGTGATGTTAAGTTCATATCTGACCACCATAAGGTTGAGATTTTCCAAGTTTCGTCGTTTCGTACGAATTACTTTAATGATTCATGGATTCTTCCTTCCCCATTTGCCACGATGGAAGGGATAGGGAACCATGGTGTACTCTTTATTCCAACAAGCTTCTGCTGACCCTGATCCAACTCCTGCACAAGAGTTAGATCTAATTATAGAGCCTATTTGGGCTCAAGGCTCTCTCACTGATACAGATTCTTTAGACTTAGTCTTTCCCTTAGACGAAGCAATCATTGAAGTAATGACTAGTCTGGAAAAACCCTGGGACGATCTCCATCACAGATCTTACTTCCTCCCAGAGTTAAGCATAATTGAAGCAGGGGAATTCACCTCGACTATGAATGGAGATAGGTCTTGTCCTATCAATCCTTTGGCTACACATGTTCTTTATGCCGAGGGTAATATGGAAACCATCGCCGAAACTATACCTATAAAAATCTCCAAAATCCCTGGCATCATGGAGAATGTTTTCGTCGGAGCTAACTATTCCCCCAAAGAGATTCAAATGTACATGAATTTATTTAAGGAATTCCACAACGTTTTTTCTTGGTCTTATGAGGAAATGCTAGGCATTGATCCAAAAATTGTTGAACACAAAATCACGACTTATCCTAATGCTAAGCTGATTTGGCAGAAGCTTCATCCGGTTAATCCTAAGAAAGAAACATCTATTAAGGTTGAAGTAGAGAAACTTCTCAAGGCAGGTTTTATCTACCTCGTCCATTTGACCCAATGGGTGTCGAATCCCGTGCTGGTTAACAAAAAATGGGGTATGATTCGCGTATGCAAAGACTTCTGTGATTTGAACAAATCCTGTCCAAAAGATAATTTCCCCACACCATTTATTGACCAGATAGTCTATGAATGCATAGGTTGCGAGGCCTTTTCTTTCATGGATGGTTTTTTGGGATATAATCAGATACAAATCAAACCCAAAGACCAACACAAAACAACATTCATTTGTCCATGGGGTACATTCGCGTATCGTAAGATGCCTTTTGGTTTGAAAAACATTGGAGCTACCTTTCAGTGGGCCATGTATTTTTCTTTCCATGATCTCAATTAGCAATGGTGATAATGAGTTGCCAGCTTCTATTTATAGACTTTTTGGCCTCTTTTTGTCAATTTTTTGAACCCTTTTGTCATTTTTTCTAAACTGAAAATCATTTAGTATGGTTCGGGAGTTTTCTTTGGATTATCACAAGAAGTTTTCTTTGGGTATTTGGAAATATTTGGATTTTTGGGTCATTTTGAAGTTCCTTTGGTAAAAAGACATTTTTTCCAACTCGTTGCATTTAAGATAGGATTTCACCTCCACTTTTTGCATCTTGTTGTCTTTTTCACTTTGCCATAGGATTGATCCTACCGAGTTGTGACTCAAAACCATCATTGTTGCTTTAGGCGTGTCATAATTTAGTGGTAGAGCCTACCTTAACATGGATTCCCTAGGTAGATCCTGGTAGCATTTTGGTGTCCATGCTATTACTAAACGACTATAGGCCTGGGAGTCCTTACTAGCTTTTCCTGATTACGAGTTTGATCCTCATTTGCATAATTCTGTATCACTCTTGATCTCACCCTCGAGACTCCCAAAACTTAACGGGTCTTCTTTTAAGCTCTTTTCAGACCCTCTAAATGTGAAAATATTGCCAAGCAATCTTGTTGACCTTCACGCTTGCTAAACTGAAATTTGAAGTCACGTCTGTCCGTCGGTAGTTTACCCCTTTTTTGTTTCGGATGGTCAACTGTACGAACAAAGGTATACTCTAGAAGCCTTGATTCTCTAGAAGAGTATCCTCAGGTATAATTTTACCCCTTTTTCAGGTCTGAGGGACTAAATTTATGAAAAAGGAATCCCCATGGAGTCCATAGTTAAAATATTTTCAGACTCCCTAAAATTGAAAAGATCACCAAGTGACCTTATTCTTTCACACTCATTAAAATGGTCGAGAAGAACATTCCTGATGGAGTCCATACTTAAGATTTTTTCAGACTCCTTAAAAATGAAAAAATTGCTGAGTGATCTTGTCTTTATCACACTCGTTAAAATGGTTTTGAATAGACGTCTTTTCGGTGCTAGTTTACCCCTTTTTCAAGCCGACTAGACTATATTTGAAAAAGGTACCCTAGCGGAGTCTCCTTTTATGTTTTTTTAGACTCTCTAAATATGAAAAACCATCGAGCTTACCTTCTTTGGGCTCGTTAAAATTACATCGAAGGATGTTACCATTGTGTGTCTTATTAATCGCGTTTGCATACCCGTGTATTTGGCCTAATGCTGTCTCCATGTTGCTCTCAAATGAACTATTTGAAGCATACCTTATATGCAAGACCTGTAGCACTTTTCCTCTGCATCTTGACACCTCGACCCATGGAGGATTTTTCCTGAGTGTCCTTTTCCTGCATATGTCCTTTTGCTCAGAGAATCCATGTATTCCTTGTGCTTGGAACTAGTATGTCTGTGACACTTGATCCTCCTTTTTAACATAGCATTCTTTCATTCTTTTTCAAAAACAAAAAGACAAAAAAATCAAATATACCCCAAAAAGAGGAAGGGAAAAGTATTTTCATTTTATTGGCAGCACAATGAGTCACCCTTGGACAAAGCACATCCTTCTATTTTTTCTTCAAGCTCTAGGATTTAATATGACCTTAGGAAGTTGTTCTCACTACATAGAGTTGTGTCCTCCTCTGTTTGGTTATTCTTCCAAACATATGGAGAGTTTGCATCGACTCCTTCCTCATGAACTTATGTCAATACCATGATGCCCGAGTCTCATCATTTGTCGTGCTATTGTCCAAAGGAATTTTTTATCAAGCTTGAGTTGGCCCCTCTATAGTTTGTCTCTTACCCTCATGCTCGACCATCCCAACAGTCCAATCAAGTCTTTATTCGAAATCAATGAAGCCTTCAGTCTGATCATCAAGATTCTCTAGTCCATGCCCGACAAGCCGTCGAAGGCCTATGGGTAGTGAATTCGTACACTCATATTACACTCCTACCTGAGTTTTGAAGATTTTTAATTTGTTGCTCAAGCTCTGAAGACCTCATCTTCATCCATCAGGCCTTATCATCTTCTAGAAGATGGATACTATACATGTTTATCTTTTTGATTTTGAGATGTAGATTTGCTGTGTATTGCTCGCGGCTACACTTTATATAGTTATATGAAATGGATCTACAATGTATTTGATTGGTATCCATGATTCTATTTCATTCCGAGCATGGGTATGCCCGCCTTGGTGAGACAATTGTTATTTTGCAGATGGAACCTCTCGAATTCTGGTCCTTGGACTCACCGGTTTGGTACGTTGATAAAGATTGATAATGTATTTCGGCCATCAGATTCTCTTATGACCTCACACATTAGGGGGCATTTTATATAACCCTAATTTTCACCAGACATACTTACCTGACATCAGGACATCTCATATGCCTTCTTTTCCAAGCCAGTACTGAACAACTCTTCTTAAAAACACCCTTTTTAAAGGCCCATGCGCCCTACTCCACTACAACCCGCATGTACACTTTAGATGACCCACTACAAACCGCATGTACCTACAAAAGCATGAAAAATGGAAAGTTGCTGATGGAACACACAGTTTTGGGTAAGCTAACTAAACCTTTTGACCATGCATGGCCAATCATTCAACTAAATACCTAGCTCCTTCTATCCTATAAAAGAAGGGGTAAGGGTCCCATTTGAAAAGAGGAAAAACATATTAAAGAAACTCTACCCGAATTCGTATGACCCTTTGCCCAAGATTCTACAACCATTTTGTGATTTCAACGAAGAAGAGAAGCAAGTGTGTTAGTAGTTGGTGCACCGTAAAAGAGGATCCCATGACCAGATTCGTGGAGCAGTGACCAAATTCATCATTGTAAGTTGCTTTAGTGAAGTTAATAATAAATAAGTACTTTTTCCATCCCACCATATGAGGTTTTATTTGTTTATTGCGTACATGTTGATTAAATCTCTAACCCATTAATCCATAGATCAAATGCATGTGGAGTTCTTTTTTTTCATTTTGTGAATGCAGGTCAACCTTGGGAGGAGAGTTATAGTCAAAGAGCAGCGAAGCATGAAGAGGGATTGATACCAAACGTCGAAAATAAGGTATGTTCACCTGATCTTCTTAACTGTGTATTTTCTTAAGAATAATGGGGATTAGGTCTGGGATGATGATAAAAAGTAGGAATCTTTAGGTTTTTTCTGCATGCATGATAAAACCCTAAGTGCTAGTTCGTAGGGGGATTTCCCACTCACAACACCTGGTGTAGTCCGTAGAGGGGTTTTCCCACTATAGCAATTACTAAAGATGTAATGCATGTAACACAAGATTTTGCAGCATAATGAATAAAAGAGAAGAGAGCCAGGTATTAGTGGATGTAGCCCCAAGAGGGGGTGAACCACAATAAACCTTGTGTTTTATGTGATTGTTAATTAATGTTTACTTTCTGTTGATCATTATCTTATGAATGAATGGTTAAACTAGAAATATCAACATGCCTTCATAGGTTTAAAGATGAATAAATATGATCCGGATTTATGTAGGAACACAATAAAATACAGAAATACACATAAACGCAGAGATGTAGTGGAAATAAGACTTCATTTCATTAATAACAAATGACTGAAAAATGCTTACAGACAGAATGGAAATAAACTAGCTAGGGCGTTGGTAGATTATCTTTGAGAAGAGATGTGACGGCTACGGGCCTCTGAACTTCCTGTTACAATGAGGATCAAAGGCCTATATATTACTAAGAAATAATGGAAAACCCTAAACATACAAAAACCTAACCCTAGGAGATGAAACGCCATAATATGGGCCCCGTTGGGGTAAATTGGTACATCAATTTCCCGGGGTCGTAACTTTGGCATACTATCTTCGTTTGACGCACATGATACATCATTAGAAAGATATATTTGAGGACTACACTGCTGAAAATGAATATCAAGTCCGAAACATACTCATATTCACCAGATCATTCATGCCCAAAAAATGTCGTTTAGGGCCTCAAAATAGCTCCGGAGGTTCAGGACCCGAAGAACTGCTAAAAATAGTAAATTGTCCTACAATTAAGGACACTGAAAAACTGAAAGAAACAATGGTGTGGGTCCAAGTGGAATAGGTAGGTGGCCACCAATATCCACCTAGATCAAAATCATAGAAGTAATTGGATAATGCACATGAGAATGCACAAGGAATAATGATTACAATCCCATATCCCCACTCATTCCTAGACTGCAAACACTTGAGTATTGCAGTCGCCCATAAAATCTATCTCGGGTGAGACTACGTGGTGCACCCTATGCGTAGTGTTGCCTTCTGGTTTACGAGGAGGGTCAAAAATTTTTCAGGTTTTTTTTGGAAACTTGTTGAGATCCAAACTTGGGTCATCCCAAGAAGAAGTGAAAGAAACCACCAATAAATGGTTTTGTTGCCAGGTGGAAGTGCATGAGATTGAGTGGACGAGATTTGTGGAAGAAACACACAGAGAATGAAAGTATATAAGGGAATGTTCAGGCCATGCAATCCAACGAAGGAGAAGATTAAAATATGGTTGAAAACAAAGGAACTCGAGTTTGTGCAGAAGGACAACATAAACCCTATGTTAACATCACACAAATATCTTGAAAAATATGTGTTTAGTGACTTGCATGAGGTATTTTTTTATGCTTTACCACATTTGTTGTGGGAGTGGTTATTGATATTAATGGAGAAACACCCTACAAACTAAATTAGACAGATGGAGTGGAGTCTTGTAGAAATTGCGTAGTTACAACAAGTTAATAGCAAATTTACACGTGCAATAGATTTCTGGTTAGACAATATTGTTGTAGGATTTATCACCAAATTTGTAGTAGATACCTTGAAGTCCTACACCGTAACAAAGAAATATTTTCTAAAGGGGCCTAGAGGCAGGTACATTAGATCGCTGTATACTTCAATCAATATTTCGTTGTATGACAACGGTGTGATTACCATGGAATCATACAACTAAACTTCCCTACGTCCATGGGGGAGGGAAGAAGCACTGACAGGAGGTTGAGATATGGAAAAAGGAGATGGATTAAAGAAAGAATAAGGAGGCCATGGACCTAATCATGATGGAAGAAGAATAGATAAAGAAGATAATATAAAAGCTGGAAAGACGTGCAATGAAATACACTACCGATATAAACTGGATAACAAGAAGAAAGCCATAACTGACAGAGAGGACTTGGAAAGCGATGAAGAAGAGGTAGAGGATCTTCAGGCTGTGGAGAATATTGAGGGGATACTGTGCACAACATATGAAAGGAAAACATGAGGTCCAAGGTTAGGGACAAAAGACAAAACTCCAATCCAGATCACTGTCAGTGTGGAACCTACAACCCCATGTGCGGCTAACACAATAGAAAGAACACCAACATTTAGAAAACCGAATTTTAGTGGAAGAAAAACAATAGAACATGCATCCAATCAAGGAGCATCAACTGGGGGAGCCAATTCAGGAAGTAACAATCAATTATATACATCGCGCAGAGTCAGTAGTTCAACACAGTTCAAAATAACAGGACATGATCCCACGATCAGATTACCAGAATTTTGGGGAGAGGCATCAGAGGAATCTGAAAAACACTTATTCATTTGTGAGAAGATCGAAGAAAAGAAGATCACAGATTAGGATACAAATCTCACACATATAGCTATCACACTAAGAGATTGCGCACTAGACTGGTACATGAGTCTAGATGTAAATAGTCCACATGGAATACTAGAGACTATTGCAGACGTGAAAAAACTATTGGTAAATGAATTTCAGAAGGCTTTCTTAGAAGATCAGTACATGAATGAAATGATTGAAATAAGGAAGAAACTGTGTGAGCATGTTTGGGAGATTTATAAAAGGTTCAAACGACTGAAGGGTAAGTTGAAATATGCAATTACTGACATGCAACATAGACACTTATTTGTGAACTCACTGTTACTACACTTGAAATACCTGTTAAGACAACATAAGTTCCAAACTCAGGAAGAGAACTAGTATCAACAGACAGATCCAACAATAGAGGATCTGAAGTAGGATTTGAAGAATCTAAAATTTTAGTTAACCATAATAAGTGTAAAGAGAAAATAAAAGTTGTTTGGTGTACCATATGCATGACAAAAGGAGACCATAAGAACAAATGCCCAACTTTTGCGTAGTATATGGAAACAAGGGTGCCAAACCCCTTTCCAAAAGGAGGACCATGGTTTGATATTTTTAAGACACATGGGCATGATCCATATCATTTTCTAATGATGCAAAGGTATAATATAGTACCAAAAAGTTCATATTGCAATTTTTGCAAATTAGTGGGTCATGATGATAAGGATTGTAGAACAATGGAGATGATGAGAGAAAGAACTTCAAATACTTATAGGGTGCAAGAAGAAATGATGATAGGACAAGCTGTACCTCATTTCATACAAGTACAACCACCATACAACAATGCACAACAACAATATAACAATGTGTAACCACAATATAATAATGCACAACCACAGTATAACCCCACACCGTATAACCAGGTACCCTATTACAACACACCATTAGGAGATTGAAGTGGATACAGAGGTGGAGGATGAGGCAGAGGAGGATTTGGATGAGGAATAGGACCAATAGTGTGCCACAATTGTGACATGTATGTACTTTCGTGAAGAAGACCATGACACAGAAGACTACCCAACACTCTTGGGGAAGTTCCAGGAAAAAAACAACTAGAACAAACAGAATGTCCAATGGATTTCTGCAGAATCTAGGGATGATGGGAGAAACATAAATATAGTCACTCGAGGAGGATCCAAGACAGGAATTGATGCAACAAAACAAGATCCAACACAACACCAATGGGTTAAGAAGAATACTAAGCCACATAAGCAGTTTGACGCACAAAATGAAAAATAAACATTTAAGGATGCCAGACATGAGTTTCTCAAGCCGAATGTTTTGTCTTCATTAGTTGCATGACAAAATAAGAACCCACTAATAGAAATAATGACATTATCAATAGACCATACCAATAAAGAACAACCTCTAGAGAAAGTAAGTACCATAAATACTTTTCTTCAATCTTGTGTTAATTTATTGAATGATCCATCATTTGATAAGGTCTTACAAAATTTGCTAGAAATATGTATCACAGAGGTAGAAGGGAATTAGGAGCAGAATCCAGTCAATAATATCCATACAAGAAGAAGGACAAACAAAGAATTCAGACTGAATGCTAATATTGAGGATTTCAACATGGGAGATATTATACTGGATTTAGGCTATGAAGTAAATGTCTTACCTAAGAATAAATGGTAGTGTATGGGGGAACCCACCCTAGGATATTCACTTTTCTAGTTGAAACTATCAAATCAACACAGAGTGTTACCTATTGGAAGGATTAAACGTGTGATAATATATTTGGATGGAGTATGCACTATGGCATATTTTGAAGTGATAGAGATAGTGGATGGCACAACACCTTACCCATCATTACTTGGATTGGATTGGGAATTCGATAACTAGGATATAATCAACCTCAAGAGAAGAAAAATGACTTTTGAATAATATGAATATAGAGTCATCACACCATTGGATCCTTCAAAAAGAGAAAGGTTTGTAGAGGCCACTTATTTGGATCTAGAAGAAATAAACGATTTGTACAGAACCACCAGAAGAGAAGAGGATTATGTTAAGCCAACTACAGATGGGGAACTCAGCTGGAGAAGCATTAAATATTGTGCTTCTGACTCAAACACAAGTTTGGAGAATTGAAAACAATGATTACATGAAATTTCCACAAGGAGGTGCACAAGAATAGATTACATAGTAAGATGGGTTGGTACAAAAATAAGAGTGTTGGAGTTACTTCACACACACCTATGATTTATTTTTCCTAAGGTTTTTATTTTTTCATTAGTCATAATTAGTCATTATCCAGTCTGCTATATTTTAGGATAGAATATTCCACCTAGAGAATATTCTCTATCAGTTCACACTTCAGTTTGACTAGTTCAGTTGAGTTTAGATGTTGCATTGGGATCATCACAATGCAACATTGGGATCATCACCATGCTAATTCAACCTTGCCTTGGTATCATCACCAAAGTGGTGCATTATCCTTTATTTCTTGAGTTAACTCACTACTTTCTGTTCAGTCAGTTAACTGAAGACTAGTTGATTAGTTAACTCAACTAGGTGGGAGTTCACTCCCGTAACTACCCGAGAGACTAGAATAGGTGGCATTTCACTCCCGTAACTGCTGGTGTGTGTCCATATCACTCTAGGACACCACTATGGTGACTTGTTTCACCTCAAGTCTAACTTATTGAGTTATACAGAGTATATCATGTGTAAATTATTCATTATTCATAACGGTTAATGAAAATTGTTTCCATTCTTTCTCTCCTTCTTCTTCTTTTTCCAAGTTTATATGCAAATGTGTGTATCATTGTTTATCTATATATATTCTATTTAGGTCAACACATTTATATGGTATCAGAGTCTACGGACTGCTAAGCAAAATATACACCAAAATTTTTTGCAGGTACAAAAGATTGAAGACAATGGAAAGATGGAATTCCAAAAAGAATTCATTCTTACACCTTACAAATATTTTGCATGGAAGGATAAAATAGCCATACATATCTGATATAGAGGGTTGTATAGGTTAACCATTAATATAGATATAGAACCTACATCATCCATAGAAAAATCCAAGTACTTAAATCGCATGGATGAGGCACTCAGAACAATTTGCAGTCTTATTTCTCCCGATCTCCTTTTTCACATATCTTCCTGTAAGATTCCCAATGAAGCCTGGGAAATATTGGAAGGGATCTTTGGAAAATAGGATGAGATGAGGGGACACATTATGGAGGTGGATCTACTCACATTGGATCCAAAAATCTTCTACAATATCAATAATTCTTTACAAAATTCAAAGATTTACTGTCGCAACTCAAAGCTTGCGGGGTTGATAAATCGACGGAGGAGAAAAAAATGGTTCTCACCATTCTCTCCAATATTGGTCTTGAATTCTCTGTATTTGTATCCACATTCCATATTGTCATATTTTCCTCTAGAGCCACTTGGAAGATGCCTTCTCTTGAGGACTTTATCGAATCCTTGACACAAGAGCAAACCAAGCTCATCAACATGGGCGCAATCAAAGGCCCAAGGGTGCATGCACTCACTGTGCATGATGGAAGCCACAAATATCAGAAATCTAAAGATAAATATAAGTGGAAAGCTCATGCACATACGAAGAAGGAAGGGTACACAAAACCCTTCACCGATGCCTCCGGATCCAAAGGAGAAAAAGGAAGAAAAGGAGAGAAATGCACATACTATCACAAAGGATTCCATTTAGAATCTACATGCATGAAAAAAATATATATATTTGATGTCTTAGATACTTCATATAAATAACCTTAGAGATCGCATCCCCAAGGGTGCAAATAAGAAGAAGCCAGAAGATCTGAATTCCAAGAAAGGCAATTCTAGCCATGCCTTGATTACAATCAACTCCTCTCCTGATGCTTGGATCGTAGATTCAGGAGCATCACATCACATGGCTGCCTCAGAAGCAGTCTATTCTTATTTTGATGCATGCAAAGGTCCTCCTATTCTGATGGGGGGCAACTCTTCTGTTGAAGTCACCGACAAAGGAAGGATTGAACTCACCAACGAAAGCTTCGAGAACGTGCTTCATGTTCCCAAGCTTTTTGTGAACCTTCTCTCCATGTATCATATGATGAATTCTGGAACCAGAAAGAAAGTCTTATTCACACAAAATTTTGTGGACATATAAGACATGAAAACCAACTCCAGGGTTGCTACTGGTGAGGTAAATCATTAGTCTATATTGTATACATTTTTTGAATTCATTGAACCTGATTCTGCTTTATTGCTTACTCATGCTGATGAAAGTAGTAGGATATTGCACGAAAGGTTTGGACATTTGAATTTCAGATACATGAAACATCTTGGCAAGAAAAAATTAGTTGATGGTCTCTACCAAACATCCATTTCTCCAAGGGAGTATGTGAGGGATGTGTTCTCGGAAAACACCCTCAAGATAAATTCGTATGTGAGGGATGGGTTCTCGAAAAACACCCGCACCTTTAGATCTGATCCACAGTGACCTCATGGGTCCTTTTTCACATCCATCGATAAAAAAAGTGAGGTTTGTTCTCATTTTTGTCGATGATTTCTCACGTTTTACTTGGATCTACTTTCTCAGGAAAAAATCCGAGGTCTTTCAACACCTCAGAGATTTCAAAGCTTTGGTTGAGACACAATCTGGAAAGAAGATCAAAGTCCTCTGAGCTGATAATGGGGGAGAGTATGTGAATCATGAGATTCATAATATTTTCCATGAGGCATGGATTCAATTGCAACATACAGTTTCCTACACTCCGCAGCAAAACAAAGTTGCCGAAAGGAAAAAAAGATCTCTAAAGGAGATGGCATCTTGCATGTTGCATGCAAAGTCACTACCACAGAGACTATGGGCCGAAGCACTTAACTGTGAAACATACATCCAAAAAATATCTCCTCATAGATTTTTCAAGGATAAGACCCCCTGCGAGGCTTGGACCAGACTCAAATCTAAAGTGGCCCACTTTCACAATTTTGGTTCACGTGCATGGGCCTGGATTCCCTCTGAAAAGAGGAAGGCACTTGATCCACAGAGCACTGAGTGCATTTTTGTTGGATACCCTAATGGTGGGAAGGGATATTGACTTATTGATATTTCCTCAGACTAACTCATCATTGAGTGTAGTGTCAAATTCAAGGAAAGTGTCTCACATGTACCTCAGCAGTCGCATGTAGACACCTTCACTCTTCCACCTGTCTGAGATGATGAGCATGCACATGATGAATCTTCTTCAGATGAGAGTTATGATTCAGAGGACTCAGATGATTCAGATTCAGAGTCAGTAAATTTAGATGCAGAGTCAGAGCATCCAAATGCAGTCGCAGAGCTAGAGTAGAGGCCCAAGTGGGCACAAACTACTCTTCAGGATGCAGGGGATCTTGTTGGTGATCCAACCGATACTAGGAGGACTCGATCTAATTTCGAGGATCCTCCTATTGCACTCACTGCCACTAAACCATTGCCTTCTAGGAATCTTTTCTTGGTTTAGTGTTCATATCCATAGTCTTATGGAGAGGCTGCTGGAAATCCATTTTGGGAATCTGCCATGCAGGAGGAGTACAAATCCCTCCTTGAGAACCAAACTTCGGATCTAGTTCCCCTTCCTTCTAGGAGGAAACTTGTCAGATGCAGATGGGTCTACAGGATCAAGAGAACAACGGATGGACAGATCAATAGATCCAAATCTAGGCTTGTCGCCAAAGGCTTTCAGTAGGTTCATGGTATTGAATATGATGAGACCTTCGCTCCAGTAGCGAATATGGATTCCATTCGATTGTCCCTTGCCATTGTGGCAACCAAGGGATGGTAAGTCCATTAGATGGACATGAAGAATGCATTTCTTCACAGTGATCTCTCTGAGGAGATCTACATGGATCAGCCCCAGGGATTTATGCAGGACTCATCTTTGGTCTGTCGACTGAAGAAGTCAGTTTATGGCCTCAAGTAGGCTCCAAGGGCATGGTATGCCAAGATGGACTCCTACCTTTTTTCATAGAACTTTGTACATTGTAAATCATAACCAAATGTATACATGTTCATGAGAGCTGATTCACTTCTACTTTTAGTTCAATATGTCGATGATTTGATGATCATCGGTTGCTCGAATTTAGCGATTGCTGCAGTCAAGAGGATTCTTCATGACAGGTTTTTGATGATGGACATGGGTCCACTACACTTCTTCCTTGGACTTGATATCAGTCAGGATGCATCAGGCATCAAACTGTCTTAAGCCAAGTATGCATGAGATCTCCTTGGGAGATTTCACATGATAGAGTGGAAGTCTGCTCTGACTCCTTTCCTATCAGGAGTCAAACTTGAGGATGGCAGGGAGACTCCACTGGTTGACAAAACATTGTACAAAAAACTAGTGGGGAGCTTGTTGTATCTCACACACTCCAGACCAGACCTCTCATATGCAGTTGGTGTAGTTTCTAGGTTCATGCAGGAGCTGCATGAGGTACATTGGAAAGCTGCAAAGCGTATCCTTCGATACGTACAGGGTGTTGAAATAGAGCTTAAATTTTTTACCTTAAGAACAAAAACTTTGGTATCTTGGAGTCTTTGCTGTATCAAAATCTTTATAAAACAAAAACTTTCCCTACCTAACGAATTTGAAATATTCTTGGGATTTATTCTTGGAAAAGGAATTGTTGAGAATTAAATCAATGTATGCTCCAAATACTTTTTCGAATAATATTATAAAATGAACCGCAATAATAGAACTCAAGAATCTTAAAACCATCTCGGGATATCGGAGTTCGCTATTTGATAATAACAAATTTCAATGCATAAGAAGTCCCGATCTCCCGACCTCCTATTTCCCGATACGCAAATACATGATTAATTCATCGTCAACTTAACTATCGTTTTAGAATAAGTTTCAACTTTGAACTAATCATATCGGGAAATCGCGTTTCGCGGTTTTGAATGAACAAGAAAACTTAACATCGTTTCCTTCGATTTCCCGATCCCCGATCATAATCAATTCTTAATGGAGGTTTGACAATAGGCTAATTACTGCTAAGTATGATCAAGAGTAATAAATAATATCGGGAAATCGCCATTCGCGATTTCACGAATAGAAATTTTCACACCATCAGAAGTCCCGATCTCCCGATCCCCGATTTCCCGATTTCCGAGCTCTTGATTAATAAAACTCCGAAAAGATAATCAGGTTTAATTAAAATAATGAAATGATTAACTTAATTAATATATCGCAGTTTCGGCGATCGGGGTTTTACGATGACTCATTCTCTTAACATTGAAAGTTACGAAATCCCGATGAAACCATTTTCAAACTTCAAATAAAGGACAGGTATGAGACAGATATCTATTATATATTCGAAAATATTAGAAAGTCTCAGGTACGAGCATTAAAAGCATTTATTGGGAATATCTTTGCATTTATTTCATAATAGATGAAAAGATTTCGGAAATATTATCATATATTTGAAATAACGTTT
>ML819986.1:38980-52803 GCA_009831015.1 Picea engelmannii | reverse complement strand
CATTACTCAGTGCCTTCTGTGCACCTGAGCTCAAAATTCTTTTTCAGTTCGTGCAATGGCGCTCAGAGTGCCTCTGTCTAGTGAGAGACCCACACACCTGTGCAAAAACGTACACATTGTAAGATTTTTTTTCTTTTGAAGGCCCATAGCCTTCTTAAATATGATTCCATGCATATTTTAATATGCACCACACTTACAATCCCTCTCATATAAAGGGATTATTCAAAACACAAAGGCACTTAGGGGTTAAAAATCATTATTTTCCCTCTTTTTTTCTTTTTATTTCGCGACATGGATGGCTTGCTTTGAATAAAAGTTGGAATCATTCTACATCACATATAAAACTTGCATTGAGAATAGAAATTGGATATCAAACGTTGAGTGTGCTCTTCTCTCGTGCTCCAAAGTGATCTTGAGAATCAGAAAGAGGGTGAAAGACAAATTCATCTCCCTTAAAAAGATAAAATCTTTAGAAGAGGACAATAACCCCCTCGGGACTCCTCTTAGTTTATTTTTTAAACACATCTCAAGATTATAAACAGGACCATACATGCCCACATGCTACAAAGATAGGATAGTGTTGAAATTTAATTTCTTAGATTAAATCACTAGGGAAGTTTAAAGGTTTTGTAATAGGCCCATACATAGCCACATGATCACAATCTAGGATAGTTTCAAATCTTTCATAGATTAAATCACATTAGGGAGTTAAAGGAATAGTAATGGACCCACATGTCCACTTTCTAGCTTCCTAGGGACTTTTGAATTCCACAAGGTTGTACCAATGACATTTAGTTAAATAGGTAATCAAAGACTTGAGGACCAAGCAGAGTCCACATGCAACAAGGTGACACCTAATTCATTAAAAAAATGGCACACTTTCACTCATTCACACACAAAAGTTACTTCTCACTCACATAGTTTTCATATCGAAATGTGGAGGATGAAGTAATTTTTCTCCAAAGGGATTCCGAAACACCCCAACCTTTTCTTGACGAAACTATCCACTCCCACTTAATTTCAATGAGATTGGCTCACACCCCCAATCTCTCAAACAACCACATATAATTTTTTTCTAAAAACTCACTAAGTTTTCCTCCACGGGAGGTTCCAAAAGAAATCTTTTAGTCTAGGTAGGATTTTGGGGATAGGCATCCAAATAACTCCCCATTATCTGGTTCTCACATTTTCAAAACAATAGAATTTGTCAAATAGGGAACTTTAAATCCTCCAAGTCAAGTGTTCCTAACACCATAAGGAAGAGAGATACCCATGAAGGTTTGAAGGCTGAGATCTGGTTGTTTTGTACATCCCCCCTTGAGGCACCCACCTCTTGGATGAGATCCAACTCGTGACCCATTTCTTAGGCCGAAAATCTAAATGCCACACTTTGACGGAGGTACCTAGTGACCAAATTTTAGGACATCTACCCAGGTGGCAATTGTGGGCTGCATTTGCACCTTGATTAGATTTTGTGTGGCTATTGGGAAATATCACTAGTTCTTTCATGATATGATCCCTCTACCCCTCATTATAACTGATTGCTTCATCCTTCACTAGTTTCTCTTCTGGTGGATTCAGACCCCATTACCGAGTGCTATTGGAAGGTCTAGTGCTATTTTGAGAGGAAGGATGTTACATCTTTTAGGACATGAGCATTTTTTTTCTTTGTTCCCCCACACAGACAAAATCCACTTATCCACATATATGCTTTTTTATCAAAACACTTTATGTATGATGCACTTCTGATTACATTTGATTTGGATATATATCATGTAAAGTTCAAAAATTGTAGCAAAGGCTCTTGTTTATTTATTGCTCTCACCACCATTCTCACACATTCACTCAACTAGTTGGACATAATAGGGGACCCATAGAACCCCTATCGTTCCATACGCTTGCTAAATCTCCCTCCTATTCTAGGGGGAGTTCCTAGTCTTTCCAACTCATCGGCTCCACCTTCTCACACCCCTGTGAGTGCCACTATCTTAGGATCAACATTGCTTGGTTCCACCTTACTTGGGTCCACTTCCCAAGGTCAAACATCCCCCCACTCTCCTTTACATGGAAGTAGGGGACCAACTTCTTCTCAAGGGGGAAGTACAAACCCACCTAGTCCCCCTCAAGGGTTAGGTATGCCAAACACTCACACTATGGATGGAACTAACCCTCCACCACCACCTCTGATGCCTTACTTGGATTCGCTCAACATACCAGATTTGACTAAACTCACCAATGATCCTATATTGCACAATCCCACATGGCCAACAATGCCTACCAAACTCCCTTAAGACATCCCCAAATTTGAAGGAAAACGGGGAGACAACCCTGCCAACCATATCATTACCTTTCATTTATGGTTCTCTTCAAACAACATCATGGATGATTCCATCCGATTGAGGTTATTTCAATGAAAACTCACTGGTCCATCCACTAAGTGGTATGTAGAATAAAAATCTAGGTCCCATGTGACCTTTGAATCCTTGGGAAAAGCATTCTTGACCTTCTTTCAACTACCAATTCGTCATGACAATGGCCTCGAACTACTCTCAGAATTTAAACAAACTTCTGCCATGCACATCGCTAACCACATTCATGAATGGCGTTGGCGGCGTAGTCTTTGCAAAGTTGAAGCTACTCCACAACAATGTCTCAATTGGCTCCTCAAATCACTTATTTCCCTCCTTTCCAAAGATGTGGCTTCCACCTTCCCCCAATTTGAACAAGAAGCCATTTGCAAGGCCCAACAGTTTGATATCATTTATTCATAGTCAGGATACTTATATACAATACTCCCTAACACCTCGAGACCCATGCCATTCGGCCAAGACAAACCATGAATGTCTCACTCAGCGGATGGATTGATTGGTGCCACAACAAACCACAATCCATACCCCCCACAACCCACTATGTATGGTACACCTCCATATCCACCGACATATGGAGGAAATCCTTACTACCCCCCTCCCCTTTATGAACAATCATATCCTATTGTTCCCACTCAGTCATTGGGGGCACCCCCACCGATACCCATGTTGTATCCGATCTCTCAATCCAATACGGGTCCACCCCCAACCCCTGGATATAACCCTAGCAGTAGTGTAAGTACCTCTACATCCTATACGCCATATGGATCCTATCCACATAACAATCCATATTTTCCATTTCCTAGTCCTCCCCAACCGGTTAATCCTCCACCGGGACAAACACATGTTGACATCAACTTTGTTCATCCCTTTCCCATTCAACAGGTTCATACATTTGAACAGTTGAATACGACCAATCTGACTCATAAGCAGAAAGGCAGAAACCAAAACAATGAGAATCCAGGACCAAGAGGGAATGACCCCCACAACCATACCATTGGGGGAAACCAATACCAAGAACCCCAAGGGGGCACCAACAACAATATACCACAAGGGAAGCACAAAAATATTTGAACTAACTTCCCTTACACTATATGTGGTGAGTATGGACATTATACTCATCATTTCCCCCAAATTCCTGATCTCCAATGGATGAGGGCTTCCATGAACTCACAAGGCCCTCCGACACAATCTACCCCTTAGCAGGCCCTACAATAGTATTTGAAACCACTGCCTCCAACTGTTTTTCAAAACCCCATTCCATACCAAGGTGTGATGAACACCCAACAAATGATCAACCCTACCCCACTACAAATGGGGCGATATCCAAACTCGGGCACCACTCAACCCAGGAATTCGGTTGATCGCAATGTCCTCCTCACCATCGAAGTAATTCTTCTGCAAACCTACAACCGTCAATATGGTATGCCTCCCGACTCTATGCAAGATACCAGATATATAAAATATGTAGAACAGAAATAAAATGCTAGAAATGGTAGAATAACAGTAAGATATCCAGCATAATCTTCACAATACACATAAATGATATACGAAATAACAATAGAAAAAGCACTTTGATTCAGAAATCAATGTTCACAGGCCTCTTCGAGGGGGAAACCTCCAATCAAGCAACACTTTGTTACAATAATCTCCAAGCTAGGGTTCACATACCCTCGCCCCTTATTTATACTAAATATGTCTATTAAGAGAAGCATCTAGAGGAATATCCTTCTAGAAGTGAAAGATTCTATTAGGTCTTCTTACATCCACCTTATTATATTTCATTGAAAGGCCTTATTAATATTGACCTTTATTACATCCGAATACATTGATCTATCTATGTGTGGGTTAGGACCTTAACATGTCCGCCCCCTTAAAAACAACCTTGTCCTCAAGGCTTGAGATGTGGAAACTGCTGCAGAATGGTAGCTGGTTCCCAAGTGGCATCTACTGGAGTCATATCTTTCCACTGTACTAGCACTTCCTTGATGGATCTCTAACACAGGCGATGCTCACGCTGGTCCAAAACTGCTTCTAGATGTAGCCAAATGGATCCTTCTTCAGCTAACTCTGGAAGGTTGGTTTGAATTTGGCACCTGGTTCCAATCACCTTCTTCAAGCATGAAACATGAAAAATAGGATGTAGCTTCGAATGACTGGGCAGAGCTAACTGATATGTGACTTGTCCCACACGCTTGAGAACTGTGTAAGGGCTATAGAATTTGGGTGCTAGCTTCTGACACTGCTCGACCTTGAGGGAAGTTTGCTTATATGGTTGCAGTCTCAGAAACACCTGATCCCCTTCTGCAAATTGATGTTCAGAGTGACCTTGATCTGCTTGCTACTTCATTCTATTCTGTGCCATGACCAAGTTCTCTTTAAGGGTATGAAGGTTATCCTCTCGGACTGTAAGTGTTTGGTCAACCGCCTAGACCTTCGAGGTACCCGGTAAGTATGAGAGAATTGAAGGTGGCTTCTGTCCATATACTGCTTCAAAAGGAGTCAGGAGAGTGGCTGTATGGTATGTAGTGTTGTGCCACCATTCAACGAGGGGTAACCATTGAGCCCACTGGTGTTGTTTTTTAGAGGAAAAGCACCTCAGATATGTTTCCAAACACTTTTTGACAACTTCCGTTTGACCATGATAAGCTGAGCTGAGATGCAATTGTGTTTTTTGTAGCTTAAACAATTCTTGCCAAAAATTTCTTGTGAAAGTTGGGTCTCGATCGAAAACAATAGAGTGCAGCATGCCATGCAGTTGAAGACCTATTCCATGAAAATTTGAGCCACCGTGGATGCAGTAAATGGGTGGGGAAAAGTGCAAAAATGAGCATACTTGGAAAGGTGATCCACCACCACCATTATGACTGATTTATTCCCTAATTTGGGTAAGCCTGTGATAAAGTCCATAGAGATATCCTTCCAAATAGCAGGGGGAATTGGAAGCGGTTGGAGGGTGCCTGGAGATTTTACTGTTTCTCCCTTGTTGCGTTGACACACCTCACATTTAGCAACAAACTTACGGATTTCCTGTTTCATACCATCCCAGAAAAAAGAACGTTTGACTCAGTCATATGTTTTGTTGAACCCTGAGTGCCCCGCTATGGGTGTAGCATGAAGCTCAGAAAGCACCATGGATTTGAGCTTGGATTGTTTACTTAAATACAAGCGAACTTTGTATCGAATCCCATCCTGGAGCCAGGAGTACCCTAGGGGAGCCAGAGCCTTGTTCTACAGTTGCTGGATCAGATGTGAACTTTTGGGATCTTGAAGCCATTCCTGGTGCACAGCTTGGAGCCAATCGGGTACAATGAAGGAAAGAGAAAAAATGGATCCTTCATCTTCATATTTCCGGGACAGTGCATCCACCACGACATTGTCTTTTCCCTTCTTGTAAATGATCTCATAATCATATCCAAAGAGCTTAGTCACCCATTTTTGTTGTTCATGGGAAGAAATGCGTTGTTCCAGAAAGTACTTGAGGCTTTGATGGTCTGTCTTAATTTGGAAGCGTTGCTCCAAGAGATACGGATGCCACAACTCAATGGCATGCAAAATCACCAACATTTCTTTTTCATAAATGGGTTTGCCCAGATTCTTTTCAGACAGTTTCTTGCCAGTGAAGGCCAAAGTTCGACCCTCTTGCATAAGGACAACACCAATTCCTTTCCCTGAGGCGTCACATTCCAAAACAAAGGTCTTTGTGAAGTCGGGAAGGGCTAGAACCAGAGTGGTGCACATGGCCATCTTCAAGGTTTGAAAAGATTGAGTAGCTGCTGGATTCCAAGTGAAAGAGTTCTTTTTGAGGAGAGCCGTGAGAGGGGCTACAATCTTTCCATAGTTCTTAACTTACTTGCGATAATACCCTATGAGGCCCAAAAATCCACGCAATATTTTGAGAGTCTTGGTGTGCGGCCAGTCTTGCATAGCTTCAATATTTTTTGGGTCCACCCTAATGCCATCCTTGCCCACCAGATGACCCAAGTATTCTACTTCGGAGGCACCAAAATCACATTTGGACTGTTTCAGGAAAAGCTGGTGCTGAGAGAGTAGGAGGAGAACTTGATCCACATGAGTAAGATGGTCTTTCCAGGTTTTTCTATATATGAGGATATTATCAAAGAAAACTAAGACAAAATGACGGAGAAAAGGGCGGAAGACATGGTTCATGACGCTCTGGAAGGTGGAGGGGGCGTTACACAAACCAAAGGGCGTGACCAAAAACTCACAGTGGCCCTCATGAGTGAAAAAGGTTGTCTTGGGAATGTCAGACTCTTTCATACTTATTTGGTGATAGCCCGAGTGAAGATCAAGTTTGGTAAAGAATTGGGCGCCACTCAATTCATCCAGGAGGTCATCAATGATAGGAATGGGAAATTTGTCTTTGATGGTTAGTTTGTTGAGAGCACGAAAGTCAGGACACATTCTCCAAGAAACTTCTTTCTTTAGTACCATGACGACCGGAGAGGAGTAAGGGCTCATACTAGGATGGATGACTCCAGCAGTAAGGAGTTCCTGGACCATTTTTTCAATTTCATTTTTTTGTGCAAAGGGGTGGCGATATGGATGTATATTGGGGGGGAGGATTCTAGGGACAAGGGGAATGGAATGATCATGGACACCGTGGGAAGGGGGGAGTCCTTGGGGAGTGGAAAATACTGTTTGATGTTTATAAAGGAGGGCTTGGAGGTCTTGGGGCACTGGTGGGGTCTATGTGGCTTGTATGGCGTGGAGTTGGGCAATGACAGCAGAATGACCTTTTTTTAGCAGTTTTTCCATGCGATGAGAACTGATGACTTCAGGTGAACCAGCAATGATGCCTTGAAATTTATATTTGTGGCCTCCTTGGTCAAATTACATGGTTAAGTTCTGAAAATCCATGAGAATGGGACCCAAATTTCTTAGCCAGTCGACACCCAACACAATGTCGCAACTGCCCATGTCAATAGCAAACATATGGGATTTGAGGTGGTAGTCACCTATTTGGAGATGCACATTTTCACAGTGCCCACCACATTTCATAGAACCACCATTGGCAATCATGATTTGGAAGTTGTTGACAGCATGGATGTAGCAATGGGTTTCTTGGGCAATGCAACGATGAATAAAATTGTGGGTGCTGCCACTATCAACCAGGATGATGACCTTTTGGTGCTTGATGTAACCGATTAACTTGAGGGTTTGGGGGGTAGAGAATCTAGTGAGAGCATTGAGGGAAATTATCGGTTCCACTTCGGGAGGGTCGGAGGGAGGGTTTATGTCAGAGATTTCTGGTGACTCGGGCATAGGGGGAGTGTCAACATCTTCTTCCTGAATTTCCTCAGAGATGGCCATAAAGAGATTTTGTTCCTTACATTTGTGGCCTGGGAAATATTTGTCATCACAATTATAACAGAGGCCTTTNATGGGGCGGAGGGAGTAGTGGGGTTTACTGGTTTAGGGTGCGGGATAAAGAAAGGCTTACGGTTTTGAGAGGAAACAATTTGTTGTGCTTCTTTATCTTTTTTGGTAGCCTCCACCAAAGTCATAGGTTGAGCCATGAGGACATGGGCTCGAATCTCCTCCTTGAGGCCACTGATAAAACACTCTTGAAAGAAAGCATCAGTCATGCCCTTTGTTCGAAAATCCAGATGCTCAAATGCAGCTATGAAGTCTTTGACTGTGCCTGATTGCTTCAATTTTTTCAAACGGACCAAATGGTTGGTGTCAGTGTCAAAGCGTTCATAAAGCTCTGCAACAAATTGGGTCCAAGCAATATACCCTTGACGAGAAGTTTTTCTCCATTGCCACCATTGCCAGCGTTCTTGATCTAGATGGAGAACAACATACCGGAGTTTGGCCAAGTCATCTGTAATGTTGTAGAGAGAGAAATAATGTTCCATTTGTGTGAACCAACTAGTGGGGTTCGAGCCATCAAATTTGGTTACATCCACCCACAGAAGGCGTATGTCCCTTTGAAAGTGATGGGGTTGAAAGGAATGGGAAGAAGTTTCACCTTCAGTCTTTTTATGTGCATCAGGAAAAGAGTCATCGGTAGGGATTTTGAGTTTGGTGCAGAGTGATGCAAAGATAGATTCAAGCTGGGTGGTCAGTTTGTGTTTGACTTCTGCCATTGCGGACTGCACAACTACATTTACAGATGCATTTATGGAGGCATCAAGGGAGGCAATAGTAGCACTGAGTTGTTGCACTTCTTGTTGGGTCTCAAGGAAACCAGATTGCAGGGTGTTGAAGTGAGACTCTAGTTCTTGGCTACGGGTATGGGCCATGATGATGGGTGAACTAAAAAGGGAGCGGGCGGGGTTAGAAATTTTTGCAAAAAAATGATATGGATGAAAGTGATAAGGGAGAAGAGAGGAATCTAATGGAATAGGTCTCAAATAATGGTGAAAAAATTTCCAGAATTTTTTTATTTTTTTATTTTTTTTACAGCTGCGGGGTTATACTTTGGTCCGAAGAATGATGCAGTGTTGAAATCCCCAAATTCTGAACCAAAGAGTATTTACTTAGCAATCCGAACACAGATGCGCGTCAATAGATCTCACCGATTTAATTTGTTTATGTTGTTGTTTATGTTCCCCAAGGGTTAGGTATTCAAGGGTTCTACAGATAAGGGTTTTCCCTATGCTATAGCTCTCTGATATATGTGCGGGGTCCAATAGTAGTACTCGGCCCAATATCTCAGGGAACTAACTAAGGAGGATAGACCGTACCCTTAGCTGTACTACCCGACTACCCAGGTACTAGAGAGTATCTTCCCTAGTGTTGTTCTCGATGACACTGTAGCAGTTCAACGGCCGATAGGTTTATCTAAAGAGGGCTTCAGGAAATCTATCTCTATCCATACACAGGTGTTGTCTGATGCGCTACCACTCGAAGGGGTACCAACAGGGGTTACAAGGGTGATCCGTCAGGATTTTTTGAAATGACTTATGGTTGAGTTTTTATTTGCATGCATTTATTAACCATTGGGAAACTTAACAAAAGAGCGAGAAAAGAAAAGAAATTATACAGTCATTAACATATTTGCAGATCTGAAATGCAATGAAAAAAAACAAACCATAATGCACAGGTTGATAATGGAGTTCGGCACAACTTTGCCTACGTCTCTGGGCCTTTTCTTTGTGAGGGAGGCTTCTTTATTTATGTTCGAAAGCTTAATAGTACATATTTACAATTCTGAATGGCTTCTAGACTGATCTGGTCATGTTTGCCTAGATCTCTAGAATCTTGCACAACTTACGGCACCTGAAGCGGATGTTCCGAGCTCTCAGAAATCGTCCGACAACATCTCCTCCTCAACAGATTCCCTGCCTCAAACTGGCTTTGACTTGGCTTTTCCTAAGCATATTTGCTCTCAAAAACCGTCTGAAAGCTGTCCAAAAGCTCTCCCCTTGGCCTCAAAATGGCCTTGGTTAAATAGTGGGAATGTTGGTTGCTTATCCCCAACTTCCTCCCAAAAATTAGGCTCTAAAAAAGCCCAATAACCCTTAAAATGGATTAATTACATTAAAAATTCCAAATGCAGTTACAAAACCCATTTTCTAACTATATAATATAGTTATAACCCATTTTTGAACTAAAATCAGGCGCTAGCCCCTTAATCATGGGCGTGTGCTCCTTTCACTGGGCACATGGTGACATGTGGCCATGCGCTAGCCCTTGGGCTACGCGCAGGCCACCCCTACTAGCTCTCGGTCGCGTTGAATGTGGCATAAAACCGTGGGCTATTGCTATAACTGTGTGCCAACCATTGTATAACCACCTGCACATTCTACCATGGTCACATAGCATAAAACCCGCGGTTCCAATAGTTATAACTCCCCCCGCGCAAATGGTAGTATGCAGAGCAATGAAACTGGGGTCGGGGCCAAGCCCCGGCCCGATCCCCCCGCAAAATATATTATAACACAACTTTAAATATAACATAACTCGTTTATAAAACAAGCACTAATACATAGCGCAGTGGTCACGGGACTTTGTTTAAATCGTTTTCAATGGAGGTGGTCGTTGGTTCGAATCCGATCGACCGCATAACATTTTGATTAACCAACCAAAATATAAAACAATACCTGAGTGCCACATGGCAGCCCATGATTGGGCCACGTGGCACCCAATCATTTGACCAGAAAACTGCCACATGTCAGTTGTCCATTGGTCCACGTCACTTTCCACGTCGACATCCATACGTCTAGTCACCTACCACGCGTCATTTCCATACGCTATGTCATCATGACATGTCATCCTTCCGTACGCTCCATCAACTGCCACGTCACTCGAGCCACATCATCCGCTGACGTCATCCATGCCACGTGTCACCCTTCCAGTGGTGACATGTGTCACCTTCGGATTGGCCCAACCGTGTGCCAAAAGTGCCAAATTATCCTGACACATGGCACTCCCTGGAGCCACCACGTGTCCTATACGGAACCTGCCACGTGTCCTGTACGGACTGACACATGTCCTGTACGGACAGTACGGACAGGTACAGTCAGCATCCAAAATTTTGCCTGTTTGGCTTGGCGGACAGAATGCGATATCTTCTCCATACGGACTCCTTTTGACAAAAAAATTATACCACCAAAATCAGGAAGATGAGACAAACACAATGGTGTTGGTTTCGTTAGATTCTGAGCACTTTCATTTTTGAGCATTTTTCATGCCCTGACAGACTTCTGAATCCGATTTCGGATCAAAGGGTGGCCAACAGATGTGTGCTTAAGAACCACTTGTATTTCCTGCATGTATGAATCCCTCAACCACAGGTTTATGCGCGTAACGACAGATCTTTGTGTCTTAAAGACGCCGGAATACGTATCTACCCTGAAAAAAAATACCCACAATTTCTGCCAAGGAAAGTGCTCTGATACCATTTGCAAGATACCAGATATATAAAATATGCAGAACAAAAATAAAATGCTAGAAATGGTAGAATAACAGTAAGATATCCAGCATAATCTTCATAATACAAAGAAATGATATACGAAATAGCAATAGAAAAAGAACTTCGATTCAGAAAGCAATGTTCACAGGCCTCTTCGAGGGGGAAACCTCCAGTCGAGTAGCACTCTGTTACAATAATTGATCAGAATATGGACCAGGGGTCAAAAATTTGCTCAATTATCAAAGTGCTCGGAATGCGACGAAAACGGTACCATTGCGTCCATCTCGTTCTCCTGATTCCGGCGGTATATTTACTTTCGCAAATGGAGTCCGTATGGAGAAGTTATCGCGATTTGTTCGTCGAGCTAAACAGGCAAAAATTTGATGCTGACTGGGCAGGCCGTACAACTGACGTGGCAGGCCGTACAGCTGACGTAGGCGACCGTATGGTGACTTGGCAATTGATGATGTGGTGACCCTACTGACATGGCAAGTTCTGAATGGTTGGCAACGAGCGAGTGATGTGACGACACGTGGCATGTTTTGGAGCAATGGAAAGGTGCCACGTGGCCCAATGAAGGACTGCCATGTGGCACCCCTATTTTGGCTATTTGGTCATATAAAATTTTATGGAGGCCGCAGGGTTCAACCCCCGGACCTCTCCAACCATACAAGTGCCTTAACCAAAGTCCAAACTTCCAGCACACCAAACATTATTGTTTAATAACTATACGAATTACAATCTATTTGAATTCATTCTATTTGTTGGTCGGCGCGGGGTTAGGGCTGGGGCTAAGCCCCAACCTCCAATCACGCTCATAGTACATATGACCAGTCTCTCCGGGAATTGGAGCGCGCGGAAGTTTGGCTGGGAAAACCCACAGTTGTATGGGCAATACATACGACCATACATTTTGGCAAATGGCGGGGTTTAAATATTAAAACTTTGGTTTTGTAATAACACATTTAACCCTATTATATTACATATATTATGCCAAGTTTCATATTATGCGCACGGTTTAGTGTTAAAACTCTCAGATGTAACCACCACATGTGACCAGTATGGTTGTTAAAAGGCGCGCCGGGGGTATTCAAATGTTAGTCCTCGGTTCCATTGGCCTATCACATGTGACCATTCCGGTTGCTTTGGCGCGGGGGTCAAACTTTATACCCGGCCCACGGTTGCATTACACTATCATATAACCGTTCTTTTGGTTTCCAATAGCGCGCGGAGTTTTGGTTTTTAAACTTGTGGTTTAAACCCACGGTGTTGTATGTTGATATGACCACTGCAAATGGCGCGCGATTATGTTATATGTAACCATTTTATGCCACGGTTAACCATGCGTGCGGGATTGTATTCACATAACCAAATTGTTATTGCGCGGGGTTTGGTTTTTTTTTAAATGGTTTGAGTTTTGGTTCAAACGGAACACCCACGCGCCTGGACACGTGTCCATTCCTGGTTCAACCACAGAACAGGGCCTTTTTATGCACTGGGACATGGCCATATGGTCCCCCATGCGCCCAACACCTCCGTTCTTGGGGGCTTTATTCTGGGTAACTGTTCGACAAATTGGCGCATTTTGCGGGATGCGCATGTGCTGGGTTTATGCACACAAAAATGCTCAGGAGCTAGGTTCACTTTCCCACAGGTGCAGAATGGCGAACCAGTAACAGAGCTTGAAGGGGGAAAATGGCAGAGGCCATAACTTTTGGAGTTTTTGACCAAATCAGGTGCCGAAAAAGCCCAGCTAGGGGTTTTTGGACATTCTGAGTCCATTGATGAGGTTTTCACAGGAATTTGAAGACTTCTAATGCAGGTTTTTAACCCTTTAATATTGATGAAGCTTGAGGAAGCTTGAAGCCCTCATTGTTTGAGGCATTGCTCAGATGAGCACATATTCATTTTCTGAGATTGAATAGTCATTTCTGACTGATTATTATGCTCTGAACATTTTGGGATAGGTTTCAGATCTATTGGAGGACTTCTACAGGTATTTTTTCTCCATTGAAGCTCAGGGAAGCTTGGAGGCCACATGTAGAAGAGGTCATTGTTGGATGAGCCATTGTCCATTTGCAGAGTTTTGACAGTCATTTTTGGGTTTTTTATGTATTCTGAATCCAATGGTACAGTCTGTAAATCCATTGGAGTTGAGCAGCATCTTGTAAAGAGAATTTGACAAACTAATCCCAAAGAGCCAAGTCCATTGAAGGAGGCTCAAGGAGATGTAGCCCAGAGAGGGGTGAACTCCTTTATCATCTTGGTATTGCTGTGATTTTTATGTGTTATTTGCTGCATTTTATACTTCTGTGTATTTGTCTATAACCCATATTTAATCTTGTAAAAGATCATTTCCTCACACATATACTATGACAAGAAGAAACCAAGAACTTAACACATAAACTATCTTGCCTATTTAACACATGAAGCAAGGTCTTGTTAATGTTTATTTTATGAGGTAGAGGGTGCTTGCATAGCATAACAAGTCAGCCTTCTATTTTCAGATCAGGTGGTATCAGAGCATAGTTTATTTTGCTCATGTATTTGCCAATGATAGCTTGAGTTTTAGC
>ML819986.1:0-29774 GCA_009831015.1 Picea engelmannii | reverse complement strand
TGCAAATGGTTACAGGAATCCAGCATATCCAAACAACTATTAGTTCACCCATGGACCAAAAATGCATTTCCAAAAGGCCCAAAACTATACAATCAACAATAAAATCAACGTGCACTAAGACTACACAGGGAGCATGTGCACATGTGCCATTCAGAAATGCATGAAAAAGGGCACATGCGCATGATGCACTTCTTTTGATGCAAAAAACCATGCATCCCTCAAAAAGACGCATTAATGATATTGGTCGGCCTCCCACCCACTTTTGGTTCAACTTCCAAGTCGATTTGACATCCAAATCTCGGCTGAATTTGGCTGGGTGGTTGGTCAAAGACTTAAGGGTGCCCTAAATGGCCCGTTGTTCACACTAAAAGCTGGTTGAATAATGCCTCAAAGTTATTCTATAAAAGGAAGCCATGGGTGCACTACATTTTAAAGGAATTCATTTGTATTGTTATGCTGCTGATATTCTCTTGGAGGATCCTCTTTCCTCATCAAGAGTATGCTAGCAACATTTCACTTAGCCATTCATATCACCTCTAGAATGAATGTGCTTTGGATTCTCTTCACCATTTCATTCTAGTTCCTCATTTGTAAGAAGAGTTGAATATTTGGGGGTCCAAGAGCCCTCCCTTGGAGGAAGAGGGAACCCAAAGTCTCTCTTTCTCTTCAATGTTTTCTTTCCACTAATACAATCCTTTCCATTGGTGGCATGAGTCTTGTTTGTTCCTTGTTCTTATGTTCTTATGCACTATAGTTTAATTTTTTTTATCATTCTTAGTTTAATTCGTTGCTTATCTTTTATGCTTTATATTTCTAACCCTTTTCTTTACTATTGTCTTGCCTAGTTGACCCAATTGGGCTTGTAAGCACCATTATTTTGCTCATTTAGGTGACAAAAGAGGTGCAACAAATTGATGACTCCATTGAGGAAAGGTATCAATTTCCTACCCCATTTGGGTTATTTTAGTTCTTCTTTTTGTTTCTTTAACTTGCAGGGATCATAACTGACCCAAGCCAACCTACAGAAAGCCAAGTTCAAAGCTAAGCAGAGAGAATTTCATCCGAAATTTTCTTCACGACCATGTAACAGATAGTGCGCACATGTTTTGATCCATAGGCGCGTCTTCAACGCACATGCGCCAACCACTATATCACTCAACGCCCTTTGTGCACCTGCGCCCATAAATCGCTTTCAGTTCATGCATTGGTGCTTAGAGCGCCTCTGTCTATTCTAAGGCCCGCCCACCTGTGTAGAATAACACACATTGTAATCTTTTTGTGACCTGTGAAAGGTCCATAGCCTTCTTAAAGTTGATTCCATGCATATTTTAATCTACACCACCCTTACATTCCCTCTCCATATAAAGAGAATAGTCAAAACGTAGGCACTTAGGGGGTTAAAAATCATTATTTTTCCTCTTTTTCTTTCATGTTGCCACATGGATGGCTTGTTTTGATTAAAGTTTAATTTGGAATCATTCTACATCACATATAAAACTTGCATTGGGTCCAGAAATTGGATATCAATCGTTGAGTATTCTCTTCTCTCGTGCCCCAAAGTGATCTTGAGAATCAGAAAGAGGTTGAAGGAAAATTTCATCTCCCTTAAAAAAGATAAAATCTTTAGGAGAGGACAACAACCCCCTAGAGATTCCTCTTAGTTTGTTTTTTCAAACACATCTTAAGATTGTAATGGGCCCATACATGCCCACATGCTACAAAGATAGGATAGTGTTGAAATTTACTTTCTTAGATTAAATCACTAGGGAAGTTTTAAGGTTTTGTAACGGGCCCATCCATGGCCACATGTCCACAATCTAGGATAGTTTCAAATATTTCTTAGATTAAATCACATTAGGGAGTTAAAGGAATAGTAAGGATCCACATGTCCACATGCTAGTTTCCTAGGGACTTTAAAATTCTGCAAGGTTGTACCAATGAAATTTAGTTAATTAGGTAATCAAGACTTGTAAGGACCAAACAAAGTCCACATGCAGCAAGGTGACACCTAATTTATTAAAAATATTGGCACACTTTCACTTGATTCACACACAAAAGTCATTACTCACTCACATAGTTTTCATCTTGAAATGTGGAGGTTGAAGTAAGTTTCCTCCAAAGGGATTCCGAAACAACCCACCCTTTTCTTGATGAAAATATCCACTCCCACTTAACTTCAACAAGATTGCCTCACACCCCCAATCTCTCAAACAACCACACCTAAATTTTTTCTAAAAGCTCACTAAGTTTTCCTCCATAGGAGGTGCCAAAAGAAATTTTTTAGTCTAGGTAGGATTTCGGGGATAGGCATCCAAATAACTCCCCGTTATTTGGTTCTCACATCTTCAAACAATAGAAGTTGTCAAATAGGGAACTTTAAATCCTCCAAGTCAAGTGTTCCTAACACCATAAGGCAGGGAGATACCCGTGAAGGGTTGAAGGCCGAGGTCTGGTTGTTCTATGTGTCCCCCCTTGAGGCACCCACCTCTTGGATGAGATCTAGCCTGTGACCCATTTCTTAGGCCAAAAATCTAAGTGTCGCACTTTGACCGAGGTACCTAGTGACCAAATTTTAGGACATCTACCCAGGTGGAAATTGTGGGCTGCAATTGCACCTTGATCGGATTTTGTGTGGCTATTGGGAAATATCACCAGCTCTTTCAGGATATGCACCCTCTACACCTCATTATGAATGATTACTTCATCCTTCACTAGTTCTTCTTTAGTGGCTTCAGACCCCACTGTTGAGTGCTATTGGAAGGTCTATTTGAGAGGAAGGACATTACGTCTTTTAGGACATGAGCATTTTTTTTCTTTGTTCTCCCACGCGGACAAAATCCACCTACCCACATGTATGCTTCTTTATCAATTGATTTATGTATGATGTTCTTGTGATTACATATGATTGTGAGATATATATTGAAGGTCCAAGTTAACAAAGTCTCTCATTCATTAATTTATCTCATCACCATTTACACACATCCACCCTGCTAATTGGACATCATAGGGGACCCATAGAATCCCTGTTGTTCCAGATGCTTGCTAGATCTCCCTCCCATTCTAGGGGGAGTTCCTAGTCTTGCCAACTCATCATCCATACTTTCCCACACCCTTGTGAGTGCTACTATCTTGGGATCAAATTTTCTTGGGTCCACTTCCTAAGGTCAAACATCCCCACACTCTCCTTTCCATGGAAGCAGGGGGCCAACTTCTTCTAAAGGGGGAAGTACAAACCCACCTAGTCCCCCTCAAGGGTCAGGTATGCAAAACACTCACACCATGGCTGGAACTAATCTTATGCCACCACCTTAGATGCCATACTTGGCTTCCCTCAACATACCAGATATGACTAAACTCACCAATAATCCTATATTGCACAACCCCACATGGCCAACAATGCCTACCAAACTTCCTTCAGACATCCCCAACTTTGAAGGAAAACTGAGAGACGAGCCTACCAACCATATCACAACCTTTCACTTATTGTGCTCTTCAAACAACATCATAGAAAATTTCGTCCAATTGAGGTTATTTCAATGTACACTCACTAGCCCATCAACTAAGTGGTATGTAGAAGAAAAATATGGGTCCCATGTGATCTTTGAATCCTTGGCCAATTCATCATGACAATGGCCTCAAAATACTCTCAGAATTTAAACAAACCTCCACCATGTACATCGTTGACCACATTCATGAATGGTGTCGATGATGTAGTCTCTACAAAGATGAAGCTACTCCACAATAATGTCTCAATTGGTTCCTCAAATCACTTGTTTCCCTCATTGCCAAAGATATGGTTGCCACCTTCCCCCAGTATGAAGAAGAACCCTTTAGCAAGGCCCAACCATTTGAACTCATTTATTCACAGTCAGGATACTTATATACGGTACTGCTTGACGCCCTCGAGACCCATGCCATTCAGCCAGGACAAACCTGGGATGTCTCACTTTGCAAATGGATTGATTAGTACCATAAAAAACCACAATCCATACCCTCCACAACCGACTATGTATGGTACACCTCCATATCCATCGACATGTGGAGGAAATCCTTACTACCCCCCTCCCCTTTACCAACAATCATATCCTATTGTTCCCCCTCATTCATTGGGGGCACCCCCACTGATACCCATGTCGTATCCGGTTTCTCAATCTAGTACGGGTCCACCCCCAACCCCTGGATATAACCCTAGAAGTAGTGTAAGTACCTCTACTTCCTATATTCCATATGGATCCTATCCACATAAAAATCCATATTTTCCATTTCCTAGGCCTCCCTAGCCGGTTAATCCTCCACTGGGACAACCACATGTCGTCGTCAACTTTGTTCATCCATTTCCCATTCAACAGGTTCATACATTTTAATAGTTGAATACGACCAATCCGACTCATAAGAAGAAAGGAAGAAACTGAAACAATGACAATCTAGGACCAGATGGGAATGACCCCCACAACCATCCCATTGGTGGAAACTAATACTAATATCCCCAAGGGGGAACCAATAACAATATACCACGACAGGGGAAGAACAAAAATCTTCGAACTAACTTCCCTTGTGCTATATGTGGTGAGTATGGACATTATACTCATCATTTCCCCCAAATTTCTGATCTCCAACAGATGAGGGCATCCATGAAATCATAGGGCCCTCCGACACCATCTTCCCCTCAACAGGCCCCACAATAGTATTTGTAACCACTTCCTCCAACTTTTTTTCAAAACCCCATTCCATACCAAGGTGTGATGAACACCCAACAAGTGATCAACCCTACCCCACCACAAATGGGGAAATATCCAAACCTGGGTGCCACTCAACCTGGGAATTCGATTGATCGTAGTGTCCTCCTCACCAGCAAATAAATTCTTCTGCAAACCCACAACCGTCAATATGGTATGCCTCCCGAATCTACCCCAGCCACCTCAGAAACATTTCCAACTACTATATGACAACCATTGATGATTCCACGTTCTCACACGAAACCCATTCCTCACATACCTACGATGGAATGCACATAACCCTCATGCTAGGGATGCTCATAATTATAGTTTGGTTGCTGACTTAGCCCAGTCTGCCATAGCCATGTCTATATTGGAGGTCCTACAAACCCATCCATCATAGTGAAAATCCTTGTTTTTTGCTTTGGGGGCAGTCGACACAACTGACACGTAGCTGATCACATTTGATTCAGATAACGAAGAACCATGTCTTCCTGCCCAAGTATCCTTCCAGATACCAGTTAAGATCTAGAACACCACAGTTTATTAGTGTATCATTGATGAAGGTGCATCCAATTGCATCATGTCTAAACATGTATGGCATAAAATTGTCTCCCCTGAGCTAGTACCCTCTACCATCACCCTTCGAGCTTATGACGGTCGACCAACATCTTCTGCAGGGATTTGTCAAAATGTCCCCATAGAACTTGGGGGAAAAATCATCCTCATTGACATTGAAGTTATCAATGCCCAACTTGATTACAATATCTTGTTCAGATGCAAATACATGTATGATCTGAAGGCGGTCGCCTCTTCTGTGTTTCGTACGATGATGTTCCCCCATAACCGGAAGATCATCACCATAGACCAACTTACACATTACGAGTCTAACCATTCCGCCAACATCGATAACATCCTCCCCCTTATTCATGTTATCTCAAATGATTTTCTAGTTTCCAACATTGGCCCTGGATTATTCCAAGACCCATCCATGTTGGGCACTTATCAGGGAGCACCACCGTTCCTAAACCCATCTTTTTCAACACAAGTGTGTGTAATTTCCTCTAAAGGAACAGACATCGGAGACAATACTCCTATCACTGAGTCCCATCCCCATATCAAAGTTCCACCAATTGAAGAAATACTACCTCAGGAGTTCCCTGAGAGCGCCATCGCACCACTTATCATGAATCTCCCCCCCCTCTAGGGGAAAGTCCCAGTTTGGGAGAAAGTCCCCCAGACCATTACCAAAATTCCCTTTTTCTACCCCCCACCTGGAGTTGAAGAATTCCAAGAAGTCACTACTCTTACCCTTCCAAACATGGTACTCACCATCCCTGTATGGTATTTACATCCACCCAGGATGGTTCCTCAACCATCCCTCCCTCAGTCAAAGGGAATCTTGATGTAGATCCTAGTAGATCCTAGTGCCTCCTCAAGCACCCCTTTTGCTTTCCACTCCACCAAGTATGTCCCACACTAGTATGGAGTCATCAACCACATGCAAAAAAAATATACGAACCACTTTCGCCTGCGCCATATGCGTAGAATATGGGAATTACACTCATCATTTCCCATCTATCCCATATGTCCGCCACACGTTAGCCATGAAATGCCACACATATCTACCTACTCTTCCTCCAGAACTCCATACCAATGCTCCTGTGAATGTAATTCATTATACTTCTTCATCAATCCTCAAGAAAAGGGGAGGTACATGTCCTCCCACCAAAATACCGCCCGATCGCCCATAATGTCAGTGCAACTGGGATGGCATTATGGGACCACCATCCATATCTAATCCCTTTTCCCCATTTTCATTTTTTGGTACAAGAACCCATAAGCTTCATTTTTCGAACCATTTTCGGCCACTTACACATTCATTTTCCTCGGGTGATCATTTGCACTTTTCTCCAATGGAGCATCTTTCCATGACACACTCAGGTATGCCTGCTCATGTTCAAAATTATCAAATAATTGTTATATGTTCTTCATTTTCAGATATTGTTCATGTCAGGTATTTGGTTTTCATGTGTGCAGGTACTTGGTCATCACACACCAACACAGCCCCTTTAGGTATATTATCGACACTAGCATGTAGTCATTCCCTCTGAATATCAAAATGCATTTCCCAGTCACACCCTTCGATATTTGCCTCTAGGATCCCTATATCCAGCTCTGTAGTACTGTCATCTCCATTGCATTTTGGTACTGACACCCAGTAGCACTCTCCCTCACATGATTTGTCCCATTCATAGTCCCCTTAACACTTTGACACTCATGCTATTTTCACCCTTTAGGGATAGGAGTCCTAATAGTCTTACGCATCGTCGAGAAGTAGCCACATACCCCTTCTCCTCATTTTTCTAGCCTACCCAATGGACTCTTGGATTACTTCATCATGCTTCTAGTTTTAACTGCACCTCCGTAGCATCATTAACCATCCATTTCACCCACCATCAGTTTTCCCATCTGCAGATTGTCCTCCATACATTTCCCTAATACAGAAACCCGCCTATGGGCCCCCCACCCTCCACTTGTTTTTTGAGCAGATTGCACCCTCATTAGGCCACACCATCTTACACTGGGGCACCCATTTTTGTATATGAACAGTTATCCCAACTTATTCTTTATTCTTTTGATAATTGTACAAATCATTTTTTCGCATTTTCATAGCTTTTTGTTGTCGCCTTAAGAAACCTTCCTTTCCCTGGAAAAGCAACCCTTTTTGCCCTTGGTTGGGGAATTTTTCACTTCCTGACATCAATGAAATTATCCATAAACCCCAAGTATCCTACAACCCATACACCTTTTGATCTCTATGTTTATCCATTTTGTCACACCCCTGGCACAATTTACCATCATCTAGTTGTCCCCCTGACACTAGATTTAGTTTCACGGTTGCTACAAATTTACATATGTCCCCAACCAACTAAAGTCTTGAGTCTCACTACTCCTAGACTTTGTCCATGTTACTCATCAGTTCCTGATTTTATCCAAGTGGATTCCGTGAAGCCCTCCTCTTTGCGAAGTCACGTCTCCCTTTCTGTCGACATCAACACAGTTTCCAGAAGGGCGACCATATCTTGACTCTCATTACCTTTACAATGAGGAGTCTCGGATTGCACAGGGAAAACCACCATTGTTCTATTCTATCGTTGACCCCCTTAACATTCAACTTCAACACTATCTCATGTTACGGTAGGTCTTACTTCGTGACTATTGCAGTTGTTTTATCTTAGCCGAAGAATTCTGAAATTTGATAGACTATCAATGTCTGCACATTTATCGACACTTCCCACATGTGTCCTTACTTATTTTTTCAGAGCTTGTTCACCATCAGAATTATCCTCTTTTACTATCAAACTACCCCGGAGGGCGCTACAGTGATCTACGTCCAACAACAACTTCAGTCACTATATTTTGAGTTACATGACACGAGCATGGGGCATGCTCGCCTCGTTTGTACACAGTTATGTTTTTTCCACACCCTGAGAAAATATTGGGTCCTACATGTCCCCCTCTCCTTCCAATGGATCGCTCTTGATAATCCTCACAATGCTCTTTCTTACACAGGTAGTATTAGTAGAAGAAACATTGATATATTTTGGCTATATGTATGCTCCTAACCTCACACATTAGGGGGCATCTATTATCACTAAAATTTCATCTACAAATGATTACAGGAATCCAACATATCCAAACAACTATTAGTTCACCCATGGACCAAAAATGCATTTCCAAAAGGCCCAAAACTATACAATCAATAATAAAATCAGCATGTGCTAAGACTACACAGGGAGCGCACACACATGCGCCATTCATAAATGCAGGAAAAAGAGCACATGCGCATGATACACAACTGTGGACGCAAAAAACCACGCATCCATCAAAACGACACATTTATGATATTGGTCAGCCTCCCACCCACTTCTATTTCAGCTTCCAAGTCGATTTGACATCCAAATCTTAGCTGAATCTGGCTGGGTGGCTGGTTAAAGACCTAAGGGTGCCCTAAATGGCCCCTTGTTCACACTAAAAGATGGTTGAATAATGCCTCAAAGTTATGCTATAAAAGGAAGCCATGGGTTCACTACATTTTAAAGGAATTCATTTGTATTGTTATGGTGTTGATATTCTCTTGAAGGATCCTCTTTCCTCATAAAGAGTATGATACCACCATTGCACTTATCCATTCATATCACCTCTAGAATGAATGTTCCTTGGATTCTCTTCACCATTTCATTCTAGTTCCTCATTTGTAAGAAGAGATGAATATTTGGGGGTCAGAGGGAACCCAAAGTCTCTCTTTCTCTTCGGTGTTTTCTTTCCACTAATACAATCCTTTCCATTGGTGGCATGAGTCTTGTTTGTTCCTTGTTCTTATGCTCTTATGCACTATATTTTAATTGTTTTTATCGTTCTTAGTTTAATTCGTTTCTTATATTTTATGATTTATCTTTATAACCCTTTTCTTTACTGCTGTCTTGCCTAGATGATCCAACTGGGCTTGTAAGCACTATTATTTTTCTCATTTAGGTGAAAAAAGAGGTGCAACAAGAAGTATATGATATATTTATACCAGGGGCATCCTGCTAAGTTGGGACTGACATGAGAGTCTTCACCAACAATCCTAGTTTGCTGATTTCCCGAGTCTATATTCATGAAATTAACCCCCAATGCCTTGCAATTTGGTTCATCTAGTAACCTGACTAAACCTTGGCCTTTCACCAGTTTGGTGGGTTTTATTTCCAGGTCAAACTCCAAAATCTTGGAAATCTGCTTGCTTCTCTTCCCATCTATATCAAGCTGGATCAGTATCTCCTTTACTGCGACCGAGGGGATGTATGAAATAATTTTTGAATGAAAAACATAGATCCTGAAATCCTTAAGAGCCTTCACCAAATAATAAGCTTTCGTCTCCATTATATCATATCTCATTTATGCATCTCTCATAGATCTGCTAAAAAAGGAAATAGGTTTCTCCAACCCCTTTGTATTTTTCTGTAGAAAAACAAAAACTAGTGTATCAAATGAAGCGAAAGAAAATATCATAAATCCCTTAGAATAGTCAGGGCTTATGAGCACATGTACTTCAGTCAAAGCCCTCTTGATTTGGTCGAAATAATTTCTAGACTCAACAGTCCATTTCACTTCATTTCCCTTTCTCAACATGGATGTAATGTACTTAACCAATTCAACAAAATTAGAAATGAACCTCCTCAGAAAGTTGATTTTACCCAAAAAAGACTGAACCTCTTTCCTAGATCTAGGAAAAGAAAAAGACTGGATGGCCTCTATTGGGCTTGGATCAATTTTCACCCCTTCAGATGACACAATATGCCCCAACAATTTTTCCTCTTGCATGGAAAATAGATATTTCTTAGGATTGAGAGAAAGACCAAACCTTCAACACTTCAAGAAGACTTTCTTTAGGTGGTGACAATTTTATTTATCAAAATCGAAGAATACTGTAATGTCATCCAGATAGATGACTATAAATTTGTCTTTTTTTCCAATGAAGGCAATGTCCATGGATCGCTGGAAAGTTGCTCCGTCATTCATCAATCCAAAGGGAATTTTATCATACATGAACGTGCCCCAAGGAGTCATGAAAGCCATCTTCTCTCTATCTTTAGGAAAGAAAGAGATCTAGTTGTACCTAGAGAAACCATCGACCATATACATCTGGGATGAGCCAGTCACCCTCTCCAAATGTGCTACATTTTTGGCAAGGGGTAATTATCCTTTTTGGATCTTCTATTCAAATTGATGAAATAAACACACAACCATATTTCCCCGTTCTTCTTCCTTACCGGCACCAAATTAGCCACCCAAACCAAAAATCTCAAGGGGATGATGATCTTTGTATCCAACAACATTTTGACTTCCTTCTCCATAATCGACAACATCATGGGATTTATTTGTCTGAGTTTCTTCTTGAAAGGTTTGGAATCTTCCTTCAAAGGGATTTTGTGTTCGATGATGCTGGTGTCATATGTTCTCAAATCTTTGTATGTCTAGTTGAGCACATAAACAAAATCCTTCAAAAGTATGACATACTCATCCCTTTTCTCCCTTGATAAGATACTAGACAATTTGAACCATTTGGGATCCTCCTCTGTTCCTAGATTGCATTCAGTCACATCAGCCTCTTCAGTTGCTCCTTTAATCTTTACAACAACATCATTTCTGTCAAACAATCTCTCTAAAGGGAAAAACCCCTTTGGAATATGGTTGCTAGGCAACTGACAATATGATGGTTAGCAATTTTATTCATAAAAACATCAACATGAGGGCTTTCTTCAGAATCTTGATCCTGATCAATATGCATATCAAAAAATTCATCCACAGTCTCAAGGAACTTTTTTATCTCAATATCATCTTCAAAGACCTTCCAATATTTGACATTGTTAGGAATAGAGGGTTTGTATTTTATATCCACCTCATACCTGAGCTTTGGGGGCAAAGGGACCTTAAAATTACTTGCTGAAACTGCCAAGGAATCTTCCACAGAGTTCTCCTCCCTTGGAACAAATGAGATATTAAAATCCAAGAAGTAATTGTCAATCATATCCCAGACTTCATTTCTGTAGGCCCTTAACCTTGGGTGGTTAGCCTAATACAAATTTATTACTTGATGAACAATCAACTCAACATCCCTAAACACCACTAGTTCCTCAATATTCATGTATTTGGTAGCTCTCAAACCCAAGATGAGAGATTCATATTCTACCATGTTGTTTGTTGTTTCAAATTCTAGTTTGCAAGACAGAGATATGGTCTCTTGGGTAGGGGAAGTAAAAAATGCTACAACACCGACACTTTCCCTAGAAGAGGCTCCATCAAAAAACATCTTCCAAACAAAGGTATTGGGAGGAGGATCTTCACAAAAGGTAATAGGTTTCTTTCTTATTTCAATATGTGGTTGAGGAGTATCAGTGAGCTGTAATATATTGGTTCCTAAATCAGTATCAACTGAAAAAATGGGGTGGTTGATGGGGTTTGCTTCATCACTAATAATGTAAGCAAGTTGTTCTTCTCTACAAATCCTTCTATGTTCCCCTCTGAACATAAGAATGGTGGTATATGAAGGATTGATCTACAAAGTTCCACCTAGTATTTTGATCCAGGATCTAGATAGGAGCATCCTGAACTTAGGGGGGACATTGACTACCACTATGTCCATGATCACACTCTTCATTGGAAGTTGGAACAAGGAGACAACTAGGTCCTTAATAACCCTGAGGCATTTCACCTTCCTGGAATCGAAATAATAAAGGTCATGGTATGTCTTTGTAACCTCCAAACCAATCTCATCCATGACAATCTTTGGCATGAGATTGTGAGATGCCCCTTAATCCATCAAGCAGTTGTGCAATACCTTGTCATGGATGTTCAATGATGTATAAAAAAGGGGTGATGAATCATCTCTATCCTCTACCAAAGGCCCTAGTATGACAAATGGATTTTCATCTTGGAGGTTTACTGAGTCTATGGAATGAGATGAAAGTTCGGGCCACAATATTTTAGAGAGGCACCTTTTGAATCCCTCATGCTCGAATAACTCTGAAAGAGGTACAAGGATCCTAATGTTTTGAATCTCATGATCAAAGATGAAAGAGGAGGGAGGCTTAAGAACCTCCTTCACTTCTAGGATTGGGCTTCTAACTATTAGTGGGGGGAGTTTGTGCCTCCTTTTCTTTACTGTTGTCTGCTACATCTTTAGCAAGCTTCTCTACTCTAGTAGGCTGATCAAAAATATCAAGATTCCCTTCTTTTTTCTTCGACCTCAAGCTATAACTATTTGGATTGTTGTTGGTCTTTTTCCTTTTTCTCAACTCATTTAGTTTTTTGTCCATGAGAGACTCCTCATATGAATATTGGGTCAAATGAGGAAATGAGGAGGTGTCTCCACGACAATGGATTTCAGGATCAACAGCTTCTTCCTCTCCTTCTTCATCAATAACAAGGTTATTTTGGAGAGAAGATTGAATTTTCTGATCATCCCTATCTCTATTTCTTTGATCTCTTTGGATGATCTGAGAGGCGTAATTTGGTCTTTTGAAGCTACCCCTATTATCATAATTTTGGGGATTCTTATAGATTTTCTTTCCTTCCAATTCCAACCTTTCAATTTTAGCAGAAAGTGATTTTGGTAGTTTGGTCACTTCATCCATCTGAGGGGAGGAATCAGAGGAACCAGAGGTCAAAGTTTTAGACCTACCTTTTCTTATGTCTCTATCAACCTTACACCTAAGCTTGTTAACTGCCAATATATTGGATTCTACTTCAAGGGATGAATCTTTCATATGATCCAAAGAGGTAGCTCTTCTTTCTCTCAACAGGAGGCAAAACTGAGGGTAAAAAGCACTAGCATAAGTAATCTCGGAAGAGGTTTCTGCAGGCTTAATTTCTGTGGGAATATTTTTATACATCTTATTAAATCTCTTTGAGAAATCTGAAACATATTCCCCCTCTTCTCTCTTAAGTGCCCCAAATTCTATAATATAATAAAGGAATATTTTTTACCCCCACAATGTCTTAAGAATAAATTATCCAGAGCATCAATACCATCAATATATCTAGGAGGCAAGTCCTTAAACCAACTACTAGCATCACCATCAAGGCTATGTACAAAAAATCTCATCCACATGTCTTCATTTTTGATGCCCTGAATCTCTACAAATCTATAAAAAGATGAAAGGTGCTCTTATGCAGTTACGTCTCCCTCCCCTGTGAACTGGGGAATGTACTTAAGGTATTCTGTGGCTGGGAGAGAATTCATAGCTTGAGGTAAAACCAAATGGGAATATCTAGCAGTCAATATCTCAGCCATCTTGTTCCTAGGAGGATTAACACTTGCCATTTGGACGTGAACTGGAGGAGAACTAGGAGGATATGGAGTTGGGACAAGTACTACTGTAGCTGTATTTCTGGGAGAAAGAGGAAATGAGTGAGTGTTGGGGAAAAAACCATAGGGCTCGAGGGAACATAGGTTTCCCCTTATGTAAATGAAGAAACTCTAATAGGGGGAGGAGTGGTAAATCTGAGAGTGGGGAAGTCTCTTGAGGTCCTGGGTCTAAACCACTGTACCACTTGAGGGGAAACATGGGTGTCGAATATTTCTCCTTCCAAAATGAGACTAGGAGGGGAGAAATCAATAGGAAAACTCCAAAAATTTAAATTTCTTGAAACTCCAACAGATGGTATAACATGAGAATTAGGAACATCTACTGGAGTTTTTAAAGAAAGATGAATAAAATTACCAGAATCACTTAGTACATCAGTTGAAGTACCTTCCTGAGGGGTCTTTCCTTTTCTGATAATTTTCTTTGGGTTTGCTTCAAGTGTTTCTAGAGGTATCTATGGAGTGGACCTCATGTGTCTACCTTTCAGAGCCACAATCGAAACAGTGGAGTTGCTAGGTGCAAGTTGTAATATTCAAGGTATCGATTTCTGATGCACCTTTAGAATCTGAATTTATTTTTCGTTCTTACCCAGGGAAATGTCTTGAATTCATTCCCTGACAATGACGCCATGAATGTTAGCACTGAGAGTCACCCTCAGATTGCGGGAGTATAAGCCCAATACCCACTAGAAAGTTTGGTGGATGTTGGTTTTATGAGTGGAGGTCAAATGGACAAAAATCAATACATGAACGATTCTAACACAGAAATTGGACAGGAAATGCACAGGGAAGTGAGGGCCTCGTTAAATTCAGTCAGTGAATTGAGTTTAAGGGTGAGTAGAAGGAAGTCTTAGTGAGAAAGTGGACAATTCTGCTATGAGAATCCAACTTTCAAGCAGCTCGGTGAAGAAAAACTTAGGCTCAAGAATGCTCTTGAACTCAAGATTCAGACACTGAAATATGTCACAGGAACATAGTCACAAAAACATAATGATCAAACCTACATCAACATGCAACTACAACCACTCGACTGGATCCTCCATGCCCGAGTTCTTTAGTGTGAGGGGAAATAAGATAACAAGGGATCTGACTAAAATTGGTCATGATACCACCATAATCAAACCTACATTACAATAGCATCAGAACCCTTGAATGGATCCTCCATGCCCGAGTGTTTTAGTACAATTTTTACAGAGAGATGAAAAGAGGCTGACTTCTATTAATGCAAAAGTCTCAAATTTGATACATAACCAAAGAACAACTCTGGCATCAAAACATTACAAAATAGGGAACTTTTCTCAACTAGTTGATGACATTAACAAAATATCAAAATTGCTTATTTATACTCAGAACAATCCCTGACTATCAGGAGTGTGATCTAATCACTACATTCAAAGAATTGCGTCTGATCAATCTTTTATCAAATTGAACATGCATACCTTTGTTAGACGCGAGCTCATATCGACATGGGTTGGTAGGAAAATATTCTCGCAGGGTTACCACGGGCTGGAAACTCCAGAACCTCCATGCCTTCTATGTATGGGGTGAGCCGAGGTTTCAACCACCAAACCTACCTTCCATTAACTACTTTTTCTCGGGGACTCAATGAGACTTAAAGATCAGGGGGAATCCACGTGCTTCTCTCAGATAAGACACCATATAAACATGTGATTGCAGGTTTACTCAAAAGTGGTTTGGGTTTAGACTGCTTTTGGGCCCGCAATCCACCACCTTACACCACACATCACTTTCACCTTACCATCATTTCAATTGTGGGACTGCTCAAGAAAATTATCGCCTGATTATGTTGCGTCCCCACAATGGACCGTGTCTATCGATCTCATGATCTTGGATGAGGATTTATGATCAATGAATCAAATGTGCCCCCTTCAAATGAATGGATTAGATCTTCCCTTTTTGAATCATTGGCCGAGATCTGTTTCACGATTCGAGCTTCAAAATTTTCAAACCTCAAACCTCCTCTGCCTTTTTTTTCTTTTATCTAGAGCTAAATATCTGATGATGTGTGGCCCCCTGAGATCGACGACTGAGACCTCTTTCGGGTCTCCAGGCTTCGGAAATCTCAAATTTCAAACTTATATTTCCCTTGAAGTTCATGTCTTTCTGCTACGTGTCCCCACTGATGGAAGATCCAGATGACATGGAATGAGTGTCACGTGTCATGCCTGATGAGTGATCCATGTGTCATTCTTGATGAATGTTCCACGTGCTTCGACACTTCAGGACTTCATCCATTTGAGAGTTCGGGAACTTTAACGCTTCGACACTTCGGCACTTCGGACTTTAACCCTTGAGGAATTTTCAATGCTTGACCTTCGCGATTCTTCGGAGCACCAAACTCTGAAGTGAGGGATCCACCTCCATGTGTCTTATTTCTTTGAACGACTCGGATTATTTTGGGAGTTTAGGCATTGAATCTTCAGGAACTTGACATGTTTCTCATTTCAAAACCCCTGAAGCAAAACCCCCGAAGTGATGGATCTGATGATGCGTGGCTTCTGGATTCAGATGACCGATATGCACTTAAGGAATTTTAGCATTTCAGGGCTTCTAGAGGCACTACCACTAAGATCAATGAGTCCCTACTAATTTTGAGATCAATGGTCCACGATTGCTTCGGGAGTCTGGGCTTCGACTCTTCGAGAATTTCACACACTTCTCATTTCAAAACTCTCGAAGCTCATTTCCCCAAACACTTGGATCAGATGCCACCTGTCCCCCCCAATATCAACAACTCATGTTCACTCTAGGCCTTGGGACTTCAGAGCATTTTCTTTGGCGATATACTTCACACAATTTTGGAATTCCGAATGCCCATGAGTAGCTAATCTGAAATACTTTTGGAATCTCCTCCGATAAAATATTAAAAATGCATGCTTCTTGCATTTCAATCTCGAAATGGACTGTTATGAAAGTTGTTCTTTGTGTCCATGGCTGTGGCCTATGTGAATAAGGATTTGGACATTTTTCCGTGGGTTGGGGAAATAGTGAGACCATTTACTGGAACACAGGAGGCGAGTTATCATCCTTGGAGAGAAACAAAGGGGCTTGGGGCCGATATTTATTTTGAGTAAGACATTAAGGGAAACCAGGGAACACAAACAAAAAAGGGGAAAACAAAAAACTGATTTTAGCAGTCGAAATGGAAAAACTTCAAGACCTGGCCTGCGAAAAGGAGAGAGATAGGGCAAGGAATTATAGACTTACATATTAACAATGAACACATGTATACGACTCTAGGAAACATTATGTGATAACACATGGGATAAATGAATTAGAGGAATTCTTGAAAAAATATGAAGAGGAAGTGTTAGAAAATTAGAGGCTCTTATCCCTAGATATTGCACTCAAGACAACACTTGCAAGATGGCGGGGTGTGCACAAAGAAACAATTAAGGACTAGTATCAATGTAAACGAATATTGTGCATTATATTTGGCACAAAATAAGGGAGAAATAAAATGAAGAGATATGATGGGAAAGGAACCCTAGTGGAACACTTGGAGAAGTGTAGAACATAGTGGAGGATGACACCACTAGAGGAATGACCTCTTCACTTTATTCATACATTGGAATGAATCCCATGGAATTGGTATATAGACTAGGAGATGTACAGAGGTACAATATAATGGACAAGGTTACAACATAATTTTGTAATAACATTCTCATTTGAACATGAGAACCCCAATTTTGATTCAGTACTGAAGCTGATACGGGGAATGATATTTGTCGATGAACCAGAGGTTGAAATCATGACAAAATATCAACAACAGAACATACATACAATCAAAGAGTTAATATCATGCTATCATGTGAAAGAGGAACACCAGATGGAGATGATCCTCACAACATTCATATTAAGGATATCAATGGATAAAGAGAGGTGGAAGGTCCATCTCTGGAGTTAAAACTATTTTCTACACCAATCAAAGTTAATAAAGTCAACATTGGGATGAATGAAAATCCTAAAATGGAAAGTCTTGGAGACTATTGGGATGAGAAAATAGTAGAAATAATAACATAGTTACTGCATGAATACAATGACCTGTTTCCAACGACCTTTACAGAGATGAAAGGAATAGTAGGAGAGCTAGGTGATATGAAGATACCCCCTCAAACTTGAGGCTAGACCTGTCAGGAAAAGACCTTACAGACTTAATCACGTGTATAAGAAAAAAGTGAAAGCATAAATTGACCGAATGTTGGAAGCTGGTATCATAGAACCAATAGAGGAATTTGAATGGATCAGTCCCATGGTAGTCCAAGAAAAGAACAAAGGGGGATAAATATTTGTGTATATTTGAGGAAACTTAATGATGTTTTCTTACATGACCATTTCCCTAATCCTTTTACAGATGAGGTCTTAGAGAATGTGGGAGGCTAGGAATCATATTCATTCATAGCTGGATTCTCAGGATACCATCATATCAAAATAGCTCCATAGGATAGGTATAAGTCTACTTTTTCTACATAATGAGGATCCTACCAATATACAGTCATGCCATTTAGGATGAAGAATGCACATTTTATATTTTCAAGGGTAGTCATAACTACATTTAATGAATTCATACATCAGTTTCTAGAAGTATATCTGGATGACTGGACTGTATATAGTCTGTTAAAAGACCATGTAGAAGTGTTAATACTAATGTTGGAAAGATGCATGCAATGTCAGATATCATTAAACACCAAGAAATGAATTTTTTGTACACCTTTTGGAATATTGTTGGGACATATAGTGTGTAAACAAGGTTTCCTTGTGGACCCTGCTAAGATTGCAGTCATTGTAAATTTACCACCACCAAAGTTAGTGTGCCAGTTAAGACCAACATTGGTACATACAAGATATTACAAGAAATTTATAAAGGGGTATGTGCCAATTACTGCACCAATGGAAAAACTGTTAAAGAAGGACACCATATTTTAGTGGAATGAGGATTGTCAGCAAGGATTGGACACTCTAAAGGAAAAGATGGTGACAACACCTATATTAGTATTTCCATATTGGAAAAAGAAATTTCTTGTGCACGTAGATGCATCAACTATAACACTTGGATAAATTCTGGCACAGCCAGGAGTACGGGACTTGGACCATCCTATACCCTTTGCAAGTAGAAAGTTGTCATAATATGAGAAGAATTACAACACCAAAAAAAGAGAATTCCTAGCCATGATATATTCACTTATGAAATTTAGGCACTATTTACTGGGTAACCATTTTAAAATGTTCACAGACCATTCTTCCCTCAAATATCTAGTAAACAAGCCAATGTTGGGGGGGGGGGATCTGTAGATGGATATTATTATTCCAAGAATTTGATTTGAAAGTGATAGTCAAACCAGAGAAGCTGAATGCATGACCTAATCACCTGTCAAGGGTAAGTAATGGAGAATAACCTACTAACTTGGAAGACAACTTCCCTGATGCACACTTATTTTCAGTACAGGTAGCTGATGACTACTTCCCTGATATTGTTGAATAATTAAGTACATGAGTTGCACCATATGACTTTAGCATTGCACAAAACAAAAATATGGTAGTCAGAGCTGCAGACTATCAACTCATTTTAGGACATTTATACAAGATGGGTGCATATAGTATTTTGGGAAGGTGTGTATTGGAACATGAACAACCCATAATTTTAGTAGAATCTCATGAAGGTATATATGGAGGACACTATGTAGGAAAAACTGCCACATAGAAGGTATTGTGTGCAATATTATGGTGTCCAACCATCCATAAAGATGCCAATGACTATTGCTAGAACTGTGATGTCTATCAGAGGGTTGGAAAATCTAACATAAGGGATGAGATTCCATAATACCATAAGTGAATCTACATGTATTTGAAAAATGGAAAATAGAATTTGTTGGACCTATTAATCCACCCACATAAATGTCAGGAGCTAGATATATCATTATTGTGACCGAATGCTTAACGAGATGGGAAAAAGCAGCGCCAGTCAAAGACTGTAGCACAGAGACATCAACACACTTCTTATTTGAGCAAGTGATCACCAAATTTTGATGTCCCAAGATTATGATGAGTGACCAAGACACTCACTTTATTAAAAATATCATCAGGGCTATGGAGTTTTAAATCTATCACCAGAATAGTACACCATATCATCCTCAGGAAAATGGTACAGTAGAAGCTTTCAATAAGATTTTGGAAAATGATTTCCCTAATATTTGCAATGTCAACAAGGATTATTGGGACTTGAAAATACCAACACTACTATGGGCATATAGGACCACATGCAAGAATTTTAAAGGATATAAACCATTCATAATGGTGTATGGACATAAAGCCGTGGTTCCATTAGAATTTCTAGTACCGAGTCTGCGCATAGAAGAAATTACCAACATGAAATAAATAGGTGCAGTACATGAGAGGTTAAGTCAACTAATGGAGATGGAAGAGGAGATGATTATGGAAGGATTTCACCAAGACATACAAAAATCAAGGGACAAAGTTTGGCATGATAGACACATTAAAAACAAGAGCTTTAAGGAGGGAGACTTAGTTCTTCCCTATGACAACAAATTTTTGCAACACCTTGGTAAGTTTAGAATGCATTGGCTAGGGCCATATGAAGTAAATACTATCACAGATGGAGGATCTATGCAACTAAAAGACTTGGGATGAAAAAAATTGAAAGGAATGATCAACGATAGTCGAATGAAATAGTACATGGAAAATCAACCTACTAACCCTTAAAAGTTACATTACAGTAAGAAAACCATGTATATAGTGTACTATAGTAGATAATAGGACAAAAGAAGGATAAAAAAAATAAAAAGGGGAATAAGAAGAAAAAAGGAATACAAAAAAGAAGAAGAAAGGAAGATAAACACAAAAGAGGCAAGAGCTGACTAAACAATTGAAAATTGAAAAAAAAAAAGATTACACAGAACAAATACTGCAACAACATCAAAAGGCATCACACAGGAAAAATTACACCCAGCGCAAATGCATGCAAAAAATGAAAAATAGTTATCACTGGGTCTATAAAGTGTGGAAAACACGTGTTAGTTCAACACTTAGTGATTTTTTAGCACAGAGCGATATACAAAGTGTGTTCCCTAGCTATAAATTTACGAATAAGAAAGAAAGTGTGCGAATTGGATAGAATATGACACCACCAAAGTTTGATGCTCCAGGCTAGTATGTACGGTTACTTGACAACGCCAAAGGCACAAGTAAAGAATGAGATAGCCCAAGAACGTGGTCGAGATTGAAGATGTCACCACTTCGGACACAGAGTCAATCAACTCGACACAGGTTGAAGAGGAAACATAAGAAATGCCACAAGGGGAAGTAGGGAAGAGTTCCATGACCCAAAATGGTATCCCAAACCCTAATATTGAAACTCTCGCTAAACCTGATGAAACGACGGGTCAACGACAAGGCCACAAAGGAGAAGAGGTGTTGGTCAAGGAAATCACCGATCGAACAGACTCTAAGAGGGAAGAAGAGGATGAAAAAAAAATAGAGGTAGGCCCATCTACTGTTGGGAAGAAAAAAAAGGTGTAGGATGCCACAGACATCACACTTCCGTATCTCCCAGACGCAGTCGTCATTGTGGACGATATGATGGGAAAAGTACCAAAACTTAGGTACTTGGACCATGATGTGCGTGATGCAACTAAATTCTTACATTTGGGCGAAGAAACCTACCTAGCAAACACATGGGAAATTGGACCCCTACGTAAACTGATAATGGATCCTGCATAGTGGATAACGGGTTGTAAAACTCTGGAATAATGAACCTCTTGGATATGCCGTACTTCAGGTGCGGTAAAAACATTGGGCTCTGCATCAAACAACTCGTAGCTCGAGTACACGACAACATCCTTTGGATGGATAAGCCAATACAACTGGATGTGGCATTGATTGCCAATATCACATGATTACCTACAATCAACACACTTCCAGAGGAGTATTTAGATAACAAGGCTCACGAGAAGGAAATCACTGAGCTGGTAAAATAACAGTTTGGCACCAATAGGGGAAACATGGGCATTTTGCTCAAGGACATTAATGAAAATGCAAAAAGGTTCATTGGCAAGCTTATGGCTTGCAAGCTGTTGAGGAAATGTAGAAAAGAAGAATCTCAAGCAAGAGTTATAACAGTAACCGTGTAGTGCACAAAAGGAGTGATATTCAATTGGGCGCCATACCCGCTGAACCAATTTTTGGTGGATTGCAAAGATGCGTAGGATAATGGAATCAATTTCCATTACTCTTGGATTAACATTCTTATAGCTTTGGAAGGATGGAAGGAGATAAAGTTTTCAACCTTCCTAGATAGGAAAGGAAAATGTTATGCGACCTAATATGAGTCCCTCTGACAGGCCAAGGACAATAAAAATCAACAAGCCAATAACACACTATTTGCAATGTTGTTAGAAGAAATACAACAATGCACAACAATGTGTGGTGCATACTTGTGGAGGTAATCCAGGAAACATAAGGGATAGCTAGGTTCAAGGAATCCACACACCACATGTGGATCTAGGCCGCAAGGGATCCAAAGAAGGCATAGCTAGAAATGCAATATTGTGTCACCAAGGAAGAAGTTGATTGGAATCTGGATTATCATAAATTGGCCTACACAATGGAAGCTTCCAATAAAAAAACCAACAACAAGGCCAACTGTGACACAATCCACCAAGCCCAAGGAAAAGGATGAAGTAATTTCCTAAGAAAAAACAAACAACCCAACTGATAACACTAGAAAGGCTGCATGGCAGAATCAACCATCAAGAAGCAACACTATGCCTAAAAGAATAAGGAGAACAACAACAATGATAAGGACATATAAACAAGAACATACCAGAAAGGGAGATACATCACAGGCTAGTGAAGAAAGGGTCTAGGTTACAACAAGTGGGGAACATACCTCACAGACAACAAGGAAGCCAATGTAGGTAGAAGAGGAATGCAAAAATAGGAAGTATGTCACAAAATACCCAGTCACCCCCATGACATAGTGATGCAGGAGCATCGCCTTCAAAGTCAACAATGCTCACGTGGAGGTAGATGAATGGCATCTCAACAATGGAAGAGTTCCAAATCAAGCATTTAACTCAGAATTTAATCGGTTGTTGAGATATTTTTGTAAACAAAATTTTAAAATGTAACTTGTTTATAAAGTCTTGAAGGACTATAAGAAATTACAGATATGGAGTGTCAACTCTATATGGAAATAACTAGTAGTTATTGTAATAGGACAGAGTAGGTAATAGCTTTGAATTTTATAGGATATATTTCAGAACAGGATGAGAGAGATCATGGAGTGGTCCTTATATAGTTTTTCATTGTTACATTAACAGAAGAGGATGTATGAGACAAAATGGATAGACAAAATAGAGAGATCAGTAGAGCAGAGTAGAGTAGCAAAAACACTATGATTTTTTGTTTTTTCATGAATGAATAGAACAAACATAAATTTTCCCAAATCCTTTGACTAAATTCATTTCATGTGTGATTGAATGAATTTTATTCTTTGTGTGTGATTTATTACAGTTCGTTCATGTATGATTGTCTGAGAGATTAACTGTATGAGTTCGTGATGAATTTGGTTGAGTTTCAATCGTTTCTCTTCTGATACTTGTATGCAAGGTGTGAATCTTGAATGCAAGGAGTGTATCGACTGAGTCTTGGATTGACTCAGATAATTTCAGAGAGAATTAGAGAAACTCATACCATGTGCAAAGTGTGCACATCGTCTAGAATCCAACAAGATTCGAAGAACTAGAGTATAAGCTACCTGGTTTTAAACCTTCATACCATAATCTCTCTTTCCCCTCTAGAGTAGCCATAAACATTTTCATCAAACAATCCTCATGAAATTCAACCCCTAGCTTACATATGTGCATGTGAAATCTAATCAAGTGCAAGGAAACATCATTTGCTTTCCCATATTTGAATTTAGGCAAATATTTTTTCCAATCTATATGTGGAATACGATTTGGAAAGACAGGAATATGAGAGTGATTCATTGGAGAATACCTTGAATATTTGTGATCCATCTTGAAGCAGTGGATTCATCAATAAAATCTTTAGGCTACTGAGTCTTTGGAAAGTGGAGTCGCCATAAAAATTTTGAATTCTAGATGCTTGAAAATGGAGTCGCCAGGTGAATGATATACAACTTTTCTGTGTCTAAATAATTTTCACCATCGGTACTTAGAAATAAACTTTTTCATTTATCCCAGGGAAGATTTCACCTTCGCTCCTTGACAACGACGCCAAAATTTTAGCACTTGGTAATTTCTTTGGGTTGCGTCAAATAAATGCCAAGGTAACATACAAACCAAATTTAGGTTGGATTCTAACCCTTCCAACCAGAGAGGGATCTCTCAAACATGTAAAGACTGAAAATACTAAAAACGATTTGACAATGAGCACACAGAGGTTAGATTCTACAATAGGATAGGTTTGTTTAGGTTTTTAAAAGGGTTGGTAGGACAAACAAGAGGAATAAAACATTGGGCAATTGTGTCAAATCTTGAGATATACTATGAATATTAATACAACAAATGTACTCCTGAGGGAATAGAGGCAAAGTAAGCATATCCTTTAGCAATAAATAGTATTTCAGATGATGGCATGATAGAAAAGAGAAAATCCCATTACAAATGAGAGCATTAGAAAAAAATGAATTCTTAGTTGTAACTTTAGAATAAATAACATAAGGATGACTACAATGAACATAACACTTAACAGAGAGTGAATTTTGGACCTGTAATAATTAAACACAACAACTGCATTAACCATATGAAAGGAGCATCTATCGAGGATGAATTCCAATCATGTACTCTTAGCTATTCTTAGAAGAAATAAAAAAAGTGAAATGAATGTGAACTGGAGGAAACACACTAAAGATTACACTGTGATGAATCTCGACTGTCAAAATCATTGTACTACTATATTAATTCATAAGGACATTCTGATAAATTTACACACAGTCCCTTCACCTTATTGGCTGAAAGTCCCCCCCTTTCTATACTCTTTTACAATGAAATATATAGCACTAAAGGCCCCTTCCAACTCACAATTTCTAACTCCAAGCCCTTTCCTAAAATAGAAACAGTTAAAAATAGAACATGGCATGCTTTAAATGATCTCTTGCTTTTCAGGAGAAAAAATAGGATTCAAAATGCCACCTATAATTCTCAAACCATAAAAACTGTGTAAAATTTGATAACCGTTTTTGTATATAAGCTCATTTTGAAGACAAACCTCCCTCAGTTTCTTGAAATTCATCTCCATCTGGCTGGAATACATATCACAAAAACATGTCTCGAACAAGAAATCATAACTGAAAAATATAGCTCCACGATTCCTTCATATCTCCCAATCCGTGACACCTGTGTGAAAAGTGAACAAGTTTAATGTTCTTGGGTGCATGCTTGACAATAAACTCCTTTGAATTTTAAAAATTCATTCTGGTTCATCCGAAAATCATCTTGTAAGTCTCAACAATTGTGGAAATTGACTGCCACATCCTCTTTGAAATGTCACTTGTTCTTTTTTCAAGTCTAATTTTATTTGTCCATATTCTCCTTAAATATTTGGGAATAATATATTTGAATAAAAATAATTCCCAAATATTTTTTTTCTTGTAAAATTAAATTTCCATATTTTAATTCATGCCCATGGTTTTAAAAAACCATTTATTGCTTGCTTCCAATGGTTTTGAAAACCATGTCTTGGTTACCATCTTTGGTAAAATATTTTTAATCCTCTTCTTTTACTTCTGCAAAAAATTTGGATAACCAATTGTCCAAATCTTCTATTGAAGTGCATTTTCCATTTTAATTCTTTTCCATAGAAATAAACATTAATCTCTCTGCTCTGTAAAATTTAATTTTTACCTCTGTGAAAAATTTCCATTGTGAGAACAATTTTATTTAATGGAAATTCCATGAAACACACTCCTGGAAAATATGCCGCACATTTATGAAACCAAACCATATAGTAAATGGTTGCAATATTATTTCAGAACTTGGGAGGAGTGGTTTTAACCCACACCACATTTACCCCGAAAATGCATCACATAAGAACACGTGCTCCAACAACAAAGCAATGGTTTGGATTTTGGGACCACTTCAAGAAATTAACCTCCATTTACTTTCAACCCCCGAAATGGATATGCACCCATCATCCACCCTTGGAATTTTCAATACTAAAAATTGAGATTCGTGCCCATGACTTGACATGAGGTCATGAATTAAATCTTGGATTAAATATTAATATAAATATTTTAATATAAAAATATTTATATTAATAATAATAAACCTTTTTCCATTTTTCTAAGGACTTTGGGTAGATGAGGCTCATCACATGACTTTGTGGATAGGATAAGGGATCTTAAGCTTAATAAAGTGAATGTTTTTAATTTTCAACGGGAATATGATAATAAGGGTAAAAATGAATGAAGTGATGGGACTGAGGAATTTATATAATCATTAAGGCTAGATATAGGTTTGAGATATTTTCCAATTTTGACTCATGGAGGACATGACTATTTTGGATGATTAATAGAGTGAAGGATTTAGGTGATGGGAGCTTGACGAAGTTGGCGAATTTTTTTAAAATCTTAGTGAAAAGATAACACAAGGACAAGAGGCTTTGGAAAAATTAATAAAAATGATCATGTGATAACACGAGTCATAGTTTATGTGTATTTGATGCATGCTTAGTACATATTTGGTGCATGGTTGATGCACTCGTTGATGGTACAAGTTAATGTATATGTTAGTGCATGGTTGATGCACTTGTTTATGGTACATGTTGATTACAGGTTGTTTGGTACAGGTTGTTACATGTTGTTTGGTGCAGGTTGATTGGTACAGGTTTACAACAATATATCTCACAGTGATAGTGTGACAATGGTTCCATCATTCTTCTTCTATGACAGTGCGATTGGATGGGGAAAGGACATGTGGTTGTAGCCACCTTATGTTTGTAGCTGAAGAACATAGGGGGTTGTAGCCTCTTTTTGGTTGTAGCCATAGAATTGGGGAATTGGAGCTTCCCTTAGGTTGCATTCTGAGAAACTAGGGGGCTAGAGACTCCTTCCATCTGCAGTTGGAAAACAAATGAATTTGGTGCTTCTAATGAATGTAATTATTAAATACATATAAGAAAAATAATTCCGTGGTTTTCTCCCGCTTTGGGTTTCCACGTAAAAACACTGGTGTCTTGTGTATGTGCATTATTGCTCATTTGTTCATTTTTTATTTACTCTGAAACTATTGGATGATAATTCTACATTGATATAACACTTGCATTTTATGGTTAAAAAAGATTAAATTGCTCTATTACTGATTCACACCCCCTCTTAGTAATCCAATAGTAATAACCCTCTGTGAGGCAGAATAGATCACACCAAGCTCCTTAGTATGTGACCTAACCCTCAACACTAGTTATTTGATTATTACAATCCACAATCCGCATATTCACAATAATCAACTCTCTATTCCTCTACTAACCTTTATATCACACACATACACTTCCACATCCTTCCTCCTAGACCTCCTATGTCCTTATTTATACTAATTTATGGCTTATAGTCATTACAATCTTTGTCAAAAACCCTAAACCTATCATGGTTAGGCTTGTTTGCCTACACGCCATGTTGCTTTTCCTCCTGCATGCTTCTTTTCCTTCTTTTTCTGCATGCTTCTTTCTTACCACCTGCTACGCATGCTTCAAAATTAGGTCGTCCTTTCCAAAAGTAGGTCTTTCCCAATGTTATCACACTAAGTTTCCTTGGGTATTTTAGCCCTTAGTTTTAATTTTTTTAAGCCTTTAGATTTTAAATTTTGATTTATTTTCTAAGTGTGATTTACATAGGTTACCTTGAATAAATGAAGGCTTGAGTGTTGGCTCATTTTTTGACCCTCACATATATTTTTAGGCTAGGTTCATTTTCTTGTCTTATGTTTTGACTCACCTCATGACTTGACACCAAGCCTGACTCAGCCCATGACCAACATGACTTGACATGTCACTCTTTCCACTCATACCTTCATATCCTTGCCATGTTGTCTCTATGTCCTATTGAAAGTGGTCGAATCATCTTTTTGAAAAAGAGCGCTGCCAACTCACTGGGAGTTTCCACAACGCACTCCTGTCCTTCATTCTTTGCCATGATTCATCATCATAATGATGAGGTCATGCTCTACCTAGTTTTCAAAACCATGTTTCATTAAAATATTCTTTTGAAGATTTGGTTTTAATGAAAATTGCTAACGGTTTCAAGTTTTGAATTTTTTCAAAACTCGGCGGTGCTGAAACTACCAGTTCAGACCAGTTGGCAGTGGTGCTACGATATCGGTTGTTGAGGTGGATTTTGAAATTGATATGGTCATGGTGATCTCCTAAATAGTTTAATAGCTTCAATTTATCATTACCCTTCCAGGTATTCTATGGTTTCCCTCCTCTGCATAGAAAATTCGGGTAATAGCTTTCGACTAGAGTTTTGTTAGCAACCGTGTTTGCAAAATCGCTCCTTCCTTCATCCTTCTATATCCATATTTTATCTCACACAAACTTGCAGCCACCACACTTGTTTTTCAGTCATTAAACACACAATCGCCTTCTATTCTTAAGTATTGATTGCCCGTGTGTTGATGGGTCTTAAATCCCTTCACTCAATAGTAGGAACCAAACACACCACTGAGGCCCAATTAGACTCTGTAGTGTTTGCAATGGAATGGTTCTCTACATCTTGTGATCCGACCGATTTATCGATGGGCTTTGTGTTTCCTTGTGAAGGCTCTTCATTCAGTTAGGACTATTCTCCTTTGTATTTTCTCCTAGGTTGGACTGATATGAGAAATGAAAGCCAGTATAAACCAACTTGAAAACAAACCAGATTAAGTTTTAACTAACGGGAAGAAGCTAAGCTAGGGATAACCCGTTGCTCAAACATGCATACAATGATTCTATACCACAGGCCTAGTACTAATACATTAACCATGTGAGCATCCAATTACTATCTGAGAAACCAATTATCAGAAAGAAAACACATATGTAATAAGATCATGGCAAGCAAAATAATTCATCTACCAACCATTCATCACATAATAACACAATGATTTATCTTCATCATTAAAGAAAAGACCATCAAGACATTGCACCAGATAACTTGAAAACATAATTAATTTCTCTTACTCATTACTGCATCATTCATGAAACAGGATAGGAAGTAGTTCTTCTCCAAGTCCAATCACATGCATCTAATGAAAATAGTTTGTCTTTGGTCCATAAGTACTTCTCAATTCTTAGCAGCTTCAAAATAATTCTTAACAACCAAAAAGAAAGAGTTCTTACAAAAACCATCGAACTTTCACTAATTTGTCGAGGTATTTATTTATAATATAAAGTTTAACTGAAATTAACGGCTAAGTGCAGTTTAAGAAAAGAAAAAAATCGCCACGTGGCGTTATCTTCTAACAGTTTCTTTAACAGTCAACCCGAGATATTTATTAGAAAGGGAGACTTTTTTAGTATTCAGTCCAGCTGATAAACATTTCTTCACAAGTTTGGGCCCATGGAAACCTATGTTATTCCATCGGAGCTGCATATATTACCCTGATGTCTACTACATGCACTCGGTACTTCATGAGACTGGAGTTCAACTGTTGTAGCATGGTTCAGGCCTTGATCGGGGGTTCTGTGAATCACTGCATTTTCCCTAGCTTTGCATTGATCATTTTTGTGAGTTCTTCGGTCCATATTGAGTCTTGTTCGACATGTAACTTGACTATGTCGCTTAGGTCGATAAATTCATCGGGGGTACTGAACTCGGGGAGACTGATATCCTTCATTGCTCTTTTGATTCTCCTTTGATGTTTCTTTTGAGTCATTCAATGAGATTACAGAGCAAGCTTCGTTTGGTAGTCAGGAATCTTTCTTGCATTCAGGGTTGAGTTAGTTTAGTGATCAAGTAATATAACATAAGGTACAAACAAACATAATAGATCAATGCATACCTATGGAGTTTGTTAATATCGATCGTGTAATACTTACGTGATCCCAGTCACCCCTTTGAATGAACTGCGATGTCTTTTTCCACGTCACCGCTCCTCTTTAGTTAAATGAATTAC
>ML819985.1:32031-50706 GCA_009831015.1 Picea engelmannii | reverse complement strand
TTTTTAACCCCAATTGCTTAACCAATTCTTCTGAGATTAGATTAGCTTGAGATCCATTGTCGATTAATGTGTCTATATTAGTGTGTCGCATGATGGTCCTTATATAAAACAAGTTACTTCTATAATTAATATCTTCACCAATTTTACCTATCATACCAACCAATGACACCTTAGATTCGTCACCTGAATCACATCCCAAGTCTATGGGTCTTGTTGTCGTTGCCACTATTTTCCTTCCCTTCTTTTCCTTGAACCACTTTGGCCTCTTCTCGAAATGCAACTGCCAACATCTGTCCTCATCATGTCCCTCTTTCTTGAAATTCTTGCAAGAGGGTTTCCCTTCCTTCCTTGTCACTGCATTTGAATTCTTACCATGCCATTTCCTCTTGTCCTCTTTCCTTGAAGACGATGATTCCCCTGACACGCCTGCTTTTCCTGCTTCAATATACGTAGCTTGAAAAGAAACCTCATGAAGGTTAGTGGGTCCAAACATGAATACAGTGTTTCTAATATGTGCAAGTAAACCTCATATATACTTCATAAAGGTTTCCTGTGTATGTAAAGGGATATCTAACATCAATGCCCTTTTTCGAAAGCCATCAATATACTCTTGCACTATTTGTCCTTTTCTTAGTTTTAAAGATTGCCATTCAATTAATGCTTTTTCTTTATAACCCAAAGGATAGAACTGTTTCCTAAGTGCAGAAATGAAGCTTTTCCATGATGGAAATACATTACCCACTTGTTGTGTTCATTTTTGCAATTTACTTTGCCACCAGATGAGAGTTGTGCCTGCAAGTCTCAAAGATGCCAACTTGATTTGTGTGGCCTCATCCTTGATCTATTGCACACTACAGTAAACTCCCATATACCTAATTCAATTGTCAAGTTTCTCTACATTTACTTCACCATCATATATGGGTAACTCAAATTTAACATCAAGTTTTAACAATGGAATTTCATTCTTATGTTTATAAACATGTTTCTTTGCATTAGATTTAGAACTTGAACTTGAAGAAGAAGGAGAAGAAGGAGGTGATGATGGAGGTGAAGGAGGATTCTGAGGAGGATCCTCTTCCTCTTCACTTTTTCCCTTTGAAGATTCACCCTGATTTGGTCTTTTCCGTTCCAAGTAATCCTCATACAAAACTTTCACCATCTCCGACATAGCAAGGAAAGTTTTTTGAAATTCTTTCTCATCCTGAGAAAGCCCTTCTTTCGATGCCATCTTCTCGCTGTGAGAAGCTCTCTTTCTCAATCCAAATAATGGATTCTCTACAACAAGCTCACCTTCACCACGCTGTATCTTTTCCCTGGTTAACATGCAAAACTCAAATCCAAACGTCAACTAGCTCTGATACCACTTGATTTGAAAAGATATTTTAATGACTGTGGTTGAGTTTTTAATTGCATATGATTATTAACCATTTAAGAAGCTAATGAAAGAGGATGAATATGAGAGAATATATCATAGCCATAATACAAAATATAGATCTGAACTGAAGCAATAAGAACAGCAAACCATAACAAGAGAAGTGATAACGGAGTTCGTCCCAAAATTGCCTACGTCTCTAGGCCTTTGTCTCAGTGGGGGAGGCTTCTTTATTTATGTTCAAAGCTCAAAAAGTACATTGCAGCAGTTCCATTAGGATACAAGACTAATATTTTCATGTTATTCCAGATCTCTAGAACCCAGCAGAATAAATGACACATAAAACAGATGACCGGAGCTCCCAGAAATGGCCCACAAGCGTCTGCTCCTCAACAGCTTCCCTGCATAAAAATGTCTTTGGCTTGGCTTCCCTTCAGCATAACTCTTCTCTGACTCTCCTCATGGAATCAAACAGGCCTGGTTTTTATAGATCTGAAGTTGGTTATCCTTCCCCAACTTCTTCCCAAAATCTGGGCTCAAAAAGAGCCCAATATCTCCCAAAAATGGGCCAAATCCTCCATTAACAGGGCTGAAAATCAATAAAAATCCAAAAAACTATGGTAAAAACCCACTTTATGTTACAAAATTCAAATATAGCCCAAAGGCCCTAGGCGCGCGCGCTAGTATAGGGTCACATGAAATCCATATGGCCAAGCGCCAGCCCCCTAGGGGTTGCGCGATGGACTCTCCTCCGAAATACCTGGTCGTATGGTGCAAAAAAGGGAAATCCCTGAAACCTAGGGCTAAGGTCAAATATGTGCACCAACTTTACACAGAAATAGTCATATCTAATCCCATAGAAATTTGGGGCCTATCCCCATTCTTCCGTGCACATGGTTGAACTGTAGTGGAGTAGCGTCGATTTGTTGTGTGGTCGCATAGTCAATAAACCACGGGTTGGGGCTTAGCCCAAGCCCCTTTCTGCCCCAACATTTAACACTACACTTTATTTAAATTAAATTGAGTTACATTATACAAGATTTAATTTGGCGCATTGGAATTCAGTCATTTGTTCAGGCGTTGAGCTTGGAGAGGAGGTCGTCGGTTTGATTCTTGCGGAGACCAAAAATTTTGCATACACCAAACAAGCCAACCAATGGGTGCCACATGGCACCCCACCATTTGTTGTTCTCCGATGCCACGTGTCAACATGCTATTGGTCCCTGTCACTATCCAGTCACCCTGTTACCTATGCTGCCATATGTCACTTTTGCCACTGCCACGTGTCACCTCCAAAGAGTGCCACGTCACCTTTTGACTGTTGACTTTTTTTTACCTTTTAGTTGTTTGGAAAAATGGTCAGAGTGTGATAGCTCTCGCATACGGTGCCCATTTGAGAAAGTGAATATATGGCCGGAATCAACGCGACGAGTCGGTCGCAATGGAATTGGTTTTGTCCGATTCTGAGAACTTCCATTTTTGAGCCTTTTTGAGCCCTGTCAGGCTCCTCGATCCTATTCTGGATGATCAACGAAGGGGGTAGGGAATTTTTCCTTAGGACAAGATTTGTTGATATCCCTATAATCAACACAGACATGGATCGTACCTTGTTTCTTATTAATCGGAACTAGATTGGATACCCAATCAGTTAAAGCCACAGGATAAATAAAGCCAGCTTTAAGAATTTTTTCGACCTCAAGCTTGATAGCGGTTGCCTTACGAGGATGGACCGGGAGAAGTCGCTACCAAATGGGTTTAGCACATGGGTAGGTCTTAATTTCATGTACAACAATATCAGGATCAATACCCAACATCTCTTCATAGCTCCATGTGTAGATGTCACGAAACTCTTGAAAAAGGGATTTATATGTGACAACCTCATTGGTGGAACATGAAGCTTCGATGTGAACATTTTCAACAAATCCAGGTTTAATAGATATGTCGAGGGGGATGGTGGGTGAAATTTTACTCAATTTCCCTTCATATAACACATCGTGTGTGGACTTGGGAACAGAAGAAATAACAACAACGGTCGACGGAGTCGAGATCCGTTGGTAACTCTCTAAGGTGTCTTGCTCTAGGAAGAGGATGGAACAATGATGCCCATAATCCCACATGGTTTCTTCCATGGACATGACCGACATGATCATCTCATCCATAGGAAAAATAACATGAAACCGATCAGGAGATGAATCACTAAGAGATGGATTAGAAGGGTTTGTCGATTGAATGGCTTGATAAGCGGATTCAACCAAACTTAAAGGCATCAAGTCACCATAGCGAAGATAATCACCAAGTTCAGGTACTATCCACGGATCAAAAGATGCGGGGGTTTCACATACGGAGGTGGAAATCATGTTGATCGAGGCAACCAAAGGAGGTGGAACATTGGGTGGTGGGATAGGGAACGTACCCATCAAAGTTGAATCTTTTAATAGACCCACGCTGACATTCTCATACCCAGGGGGTGTCTTTGAAATGAAAGGTATGTTGCTAGTACGAGTACCAGAGTTAAAAAAGGCCAGTTGGTCTACTGTAACAACCTTTCCCTGGTGTATAAAATGTATGACATGGAAAAGAGTAGACATGACTACATGCATGGAATCAATCCATCTACGGCCAAGTAAGAGGTTGTAATCGAGAGGTGCGTCAAAGACCTCAACTTCAACATTGATCGATTTTCCTTCTAACATAATAGAAAATGAGGGAAGTACACCATAGGGTTTAAAGAAATAGCCATTGAAGGCTTTGATCATGTTGTGTGATTTAGTTAAGGAAGGAGATCCAATGGATTTCCAACACGCAACAGAAATTATGCACGTCGAGGCACCCTCATCAATAACTATTCTAATGTTCTTGTCTACGACAACAACTTGTATTTGAAATGTGAGCTGAGGGGGTAACCTTGTAATGTATCTTCCAGGTCAAAAATTATCAAATTCGTATCCATAGGGTCAATTCCACCAATAGCCTTTAACAGTGCATTCCGTTGAGCAGGACAACTTTGAAGGACTTTGAGAGCTGACATCGCGGAAGGTGCTTGCACCAGATCTTCTACAATACTGTAGTTTTGAGCAGCACGTGCATGAGGATTGAAGGCAGACTTTCAGACAACACCCTTTGGGAGAGGGAGAATAAATGTATTGAGACTCAGTCTTTCAAGATGAAGAGGACCATTGGGAGGTGAAGTTGAAGGAGGTTGTTGAACCAACGAAGGTGGTATATCGTCAACTTTCTCCTTTAAGGAAGGATAATCTTTGGCCCGAGTGGTAAGTGTAACGTCATTATTTTTTGAATCACCTGTACACATAAGTACATAGGAGGTAGTGTAGGGAGAAGGTTGATCATGGATGATCAATTGAGCCTGTTTTTGAGAAGGGAAAGGTTGATACAACATGGCAGGTGTAGGAGGTTTTGTGGTTCCTTGAAGGAACTTGGTGACCTCAACACGTCTTAGATAGTCCTTCGTGTAGTGATCATCACCACAGATAAGGCAAGGATAGAAAGGTTTGTGTTTTTCCTTATCATCAATAGGTTGTGACTTGGTCTTGTTGGATTGTAGGTTGTTACTTTTATCCTCCTTATTCCTACCCTTCCCTTTTTTAGATTTATTCTTACCGGTAGGAGTAGATTGAACAGCGTTCACTTCTGAAGTTTTACCGGTGGGAGGAGTGGGAGTCAGAGCAGTTTGAAAATTAGAACCATGGGATTTGGGATTGGTGTGAGAGGCCTGTGCAGATTGAGGTTGATCATGGAAAGTACCTATCACACCATCAGCAGCATGAGAAGTTGTCGGGGTTGTTGAGGTGATCCTGGTAGAAGGGTGAGGAGCGTCAGGGAGTAAGTCGTAAAGAGTGCATGTTTGTGAATAAACGAGATCTAGGTACTGAGCATGACTAATCACCTGCTATTCAATGAAAATGCCACCCATGGACATATCATGCGATATTTCATTGACGAATGACTTAGTAAACCATTCAGCCAATAACTGGTCAGGAAGATCAAGTTTGATCAAGCGTCTCCTGCGTCTCCACTCATGAATATGATCGGAAATGTGGGTGGCAGTGGACTATTTAAAGGAACTTAAAATATCATTTCTTGTCTCATAGTGGATAGGCAGTTGATAATGGGTAAGAAAATCCATGGAAAGGGTGTTGAAGTCGTTGAAGAATCTTCACGGTAATTCTATATACCACTTTGCGGCCGAACCTGTGAGAGTTCGTTGAAAAATATGTAATCGAATGGAGTCATCCATCAAAGAGTTGGATGAAAACCAAAGGTGGAAGTTCATTACATGATTATTTGGATCTTATACTAGTTTTCCATCGAACTTGGGAATGTCCGGTGGTAATTTGGTCGGTATGACGGGCCAATGAGGAGAATGATGGATAGGATCATTCAAAATTCTAAACAAATCGGGTAATTCCAAAGTGGCCAAAAAGGGAAACTATCTATTCACCTAAGGATATTGGTGACTTTGAGGAGGAAGTCTCGTCGGTATACCAGTAGGACCATAATAAGTTTGCATATAAGACGAAGGTCCTGACAGATTCGGTCGGTGATGAGGAGGCATATATCCCATAGGGTTGGATTGGTTAGGGATGTTCCCTTGAAAAGGGACACTGGACTGAAATTTCAGACTCAAAGAACCTAGATATGGCTTACCGTAGTTAGGGGGTATAGAAAGGTTAGCTTGAGAATACCTCCCCCCAGAGGGTTGCAGGTTTCCTTGAACACGAAGGTTCCAAAGTTGAGCTAACAAGTTCGATGTGTTCGGTCCAAATTGTGAATTATAAGCTCCAACTTGAGATTTTCTTCCAAATGGAGGTGGCACCCCAGCTTGAGTTTGACCCCCAAATTAAGGTTTCCCCCCAGCATAAGATTTCCCTACAGTAGGAATCTGGTAACCAGAAGTGAGCAGATGATGGGTTCTTCCAATTGGATTGGAGCCACTAGGGCCAGAACCACCATGAAAAGGTGGATAAGACCCTCCGGAGAGGACCTGGGAAGGTGTGGGAACATAACTAGCAGAGGTATTATGCCCAAGTGGAACTTCGGATGGAACTTGGGTATGGATAGAAGTAGAAGGGTTCAAAGCATGATACCCAAGAGGGAGTGAAGGGGTAGGTCTAGAGGAATGTGGTGTACCAATGGGAGCATGGTTAACCATTATATTCCTGGTGGGAATAGTCGTAGAACGAGGGACCATTGTAGAGTGGGCCATATGGAGAGGAATAGTTGAACTAGGACCAACTGACTGGGCATCTGAACCAACGAAGAGATAGGCAGTTGTACTGGAAAAATGATCTAGGGGTATCGAGAGGGTAGCAGACGTTTCAAGCAGTTCAGGGATGGTAGGTATATCCGCTCCTGCCCCTGAGCCGTAAAGGTCTCACACCGTGCGAGGTGGGCTTCTAACTATGTCAGTAGTCCAGAAGGGATCGTTGGCTCCAAGGCCTAAATAGGGTCCAGTTAGCATTCTAGAAGTATCAACAACAAGTTCCTCGACTCAATTCATCTGGAGAATACGTATTTCATATCCAGGAGGGATGCGGAAAGCTTCCATAGAATCAAAAATAACTCGGAAACTTTCCAAAGAGGCAGAACCCTCTTCTTGTGTGGTGATAGTGTCCTAGACCTCACTCTGTTGAGGGGAGCCCTCCGATGAATGAGGGGGTAGAGGGGCAGAATCTTCCATATTTTCTGGGGGAAGTCTTTGTACCCTATGTGAACGGCGTGGAGGGTCTATGTTGGTGGAACCAAAAATTCTGCGGAAAAAATCTATGGCCAACTATGAAAACAAATAGCACTCGCTAATAAAATCTAGAGATAAAACCAGGCAAACAAACCTTCTTATTCTGAAATCACTAGTTGGTGATGAAATCCAACTTTGCAAAATCAAGACAAGAAAGGGTTAGGCTAGGGTGGAAAAGTTACATTGACGACCTGCTTAATGGACTTACACCCTGGTGCAAGCTCCCACACATAATCGTGGGTATACCCTCCAAGGAGCCTGAGTGAGTTTAGCCAATGTCAATTCCAGGTACCGTGAAGACTTGCCCCTTCACAGTCACCTTGTGTAAGACCTTAATAATATAGGCTACTAAATTTACCACAAACAACAGTGATGCCTGGGGAAACAGTCAACAGTCCAATCCACGCGCAAAGGTAGGGTATCTAGCCCGAAATCAACTTGAGAGGCTTCCACTCATCATTGTGGGTATACCTTCAAGCGACCCCCATAATATGCGTAATTTCTACACGAAGACTACCAAAGTGGGGTGAGTAACTCTGTCAGTCTCAATGCAACCTTAGGTTTGACCCTTGTGTGAGAAGGGCTTCGCATGACAAAATGTTGCAAATGGGTTTGAACACTCCCTATCACAAGATGCTATTGTGTGTTTTGTGCTTTGGATAGAGTGTCTCACAACCTATTCCAAATCTCTATCCTAGCTAATGTTGGTGTAAAAGAGCCCTAGAAAATAAAAGTTACTAATTGAGTTTTAGATTTCGTAATGTTTTTTAGAGGTTGTTTTTACTCAAGAGGTAGATGAGAATGAAACCAATGTTGTGTAAGACCTTGAACCAATAATATGCAAATAGAAATGAATGATGCAAATTTTCGTTCAATGAATTCTATCTACTGCAGGGAGAAGGTATTTTTCTGGAATAATGAGAACTATGAAGTACAATTCCTTTTCTTTGAATGAGATACCAAACAATCATGAACAATGTAATTTCTCTATTTGTTCTCTTTCAATTTTTTGAATGCCAATATTTTCTATATGAATGATTACCTAAAATAATGAAAGACTTTAATTTTCCTTTTGAAAACCAAAACTGGGATGGGATTAAGAAAGGACAAGTAATCAATGAAAATAAAACACTCAACACGTGCCCAAATCAATCTTTCAATGAAGATAAAAATAAATAATGACAAGAAAGTGTTTCTTCGAATGCGAATGAAAAAATGACTTCCCAATCATCAAGCAATCCAGAACATGTAATCAATCCAAAACTTCAAATCCAATCAAATACTTTTAATCGAACAAGCAATCAAATACAAGTTCAAAGATTATACCCTTGTCAATAAAAATAAAAAATGAAAAAACTTGAAAAAGACTAAAAGAGAGGTGTTCGATCTCCGAAACCAATCAACAGCAAGTTAAACATTTAGAAAATAGTCATATTCTTGCATTAAAAGTCCCTCCCAGCTGATTAAGGAAAAAACTGGGCATCAACATAGGCTAAGACCCAACTCAAAAATTTCACAGGCGTCGTCGCATCCTAATAGCATATTACAGTGCAGAAATCAAGAGTTTCTGCAGGCCAGAAACAGATAGGGTGCGGAAAGTTTTCATTGAAACAAACAACTAGGGTGCGGAAATCAAAATTTTCCATAGGCTATGTATAGGGTGCAGTGTGAAAGTGTCTGTAAACTAAGAAATTTTGAGTAAAGGGTAAAGGATCTAAGTGAACTTTCAAATCCAGAGAGTTTGAATGGATCGCCCAGAGACTCAGACACTGAATTCAAGTAAAAAGAGTAGGCTTAAAAGCAAATGGCCAACAAAAAACCACAATCAAGTCGTATCCCCAATGGATTCGCCAATTTTTTTATTGGATAAATCAGTGAATGTGGACATAAACTAATCTCCCTAGATCCACCTGGATCTAGAACAAAACAAGATAGGACATGATGCTTTCCCTAAGTTGCTACCATTGAATTTACTACCAGAGAAGGAATCGATGACATACCTTTAGATATCACTTCCTTATATCTTTGTTGTCCCTGCTTCACTCCGGTGCTCTTGTGAGATCATATCTGCAATGACACAAACCAACCAAAGTGAAAGAAATAATTGTAGATTCAACAGAAACCTTAACATGTGATCAAGGAGTCATGTAATAAAATGCTAGTGATTTTATGGGAAATAAACATGCCATGGTATCATATTAAGTAAAAGGGGAAGATACAACCAAATTGCCTTGATGTCACAAGTTCCCTTTCGGTGGTCCTTTGTTCCAACACACACACATACACTTGCTTTGAATTTTTATGAATATGGTCCACAAATCTTGATGGACAAATGGAGGCCCCAAGCATCAGTTGTATCAGGATTCTTCACACAGTCTTCAGCCTATTCTTTCAGTAATTCTTTTCTCAATCTTGCTTAACCTTTTCCATGAGAAACCTATCATTATATAGGAGAAGGTGAAGTGGTTCAAATAAATGAGGATGTTCCCATAAGATCAGAGAAGCCAGTAGGATCACAACCATATGGAATCCACCTCACATTCCATAATATCCCTCTTCTAGAAACTCCATGAACTGTTTTCTTCTTTTAGCTTTCAAACTTCGCCGCACCCTGCCTATATAGTAGCCTGCAGAAATTCTGCAAGCCATGAATAGAGAAGCCTGCAGAAATCAATGGTTTTCGCACTGTGTACCATTGTCATCCTACAGTGTCATTCTAAAAATATGTCTTATAGGGGAAGAACTTAGTCATTTTCCTCATGTAAAAGATTGTTTTGGAAGCATGAACACATGCTTGTAGGGCCATCATCAGAGTGACCAAAATAATGTGTAACACAGAGTCATATGTTAGTTGTCAAAAGAATATTCAGATACTTCAAAGGAACAATGAACTATGGCCTATGGTATCCTAGGAATCAGAATTTCCAACTATCAGTCTCTTCAGATGTTGATTGGGTTAATTGTGTGGATGAAAGGAAAAGCACGAGTGGAGGTGCATTCTTCTTAGGAGATTCTCTTGTAGCATGGTTGAGCAAGAAGCAAGGTTCCATTTCCTTATCGACTACAGAAGCTGAATACATTGTAACTTCCACTTGTTGTACCCAAGTATTATGGATGATTCAGACACTTGCAGACTTGGAATTAAAATATAATGCACTGATCCCAATTCATTGTGATAATACTAGTGCAATTAGTGTATCAAAGAATCATGTATTTCACTCCAAGACCAAGCATATACCCATAAAGTATCACTTATTGAGGGAACAGGTAACCAACATTGTTGTTTCTTTGCATTATATTCCATCCAAAGATCAAATTGTTGATATCTTCACTAAACCTCTTGCAAAAGCTCAGTTTGAGTATCTACACCAGAAGTTGGGCGTGGCCCTGTTATCAAGTTAAAATAGTCTATCTGATCAGGGGGAGAGTGATCCTAGTATATCTGATCAGGGGGAGCATAGAGTCACTCTCTGTTTTCTTTGACATTGATGTCAAAGGGTGAGAAAACGGTGTTGTATGTATGCTACAGTTGGAGGTCTAAGAAGAATAGTGCAGCCTTTCAGGGTTGCCATCAATGCCAAAGGGGGGTATTGTTGGCATGTTTATAGGAAGAATGTGCTTTTCATTGATGGCAAGAACAATATTGAACCAAACCTCGAGAGCCCAGAAGATGAGAAATCTCAGAAGAGATAGTGGTTTCCAAAAGTACAGACGAGGTCCAAGAGACGGACTCGCAGGAGGAGCAAAGATCGAGACCCGTGAACACTTAGAAATCCTTCTAAGTCAGAGAGATCAGAAGCTCAGGAGGAAGAGAGATAGTGGTCGTTGGATCACTGATCCAGAGGACCAACAACCATTGAATTGAATTAATGAACGATAGGATAAGTGGGGCGAAATGATTGAGAATTTGATCATCCAAATTTTCGTCAGTTGTCGGATTGATTTAAGTGGATGGACATGATAAGCAAGGGATGAGATCTGAGATCTCAATCACTCAAATTTTTGTCAGCTGCAGAATTGAAATAAGTGGAAGGACAGGATAAGTTAGAGGATGCGCTAATCTCAGTGGTCGATAATCGATCACTTAGATCTATGGTTGACAGGGCATATTGGACCCCCCCGAGCTTTCTACCTTTAACGATGGGGGGGGTACGAGTTGGTGGTATTTATCATGTGGGGCCCTCATACGTGTCACCTTCTTGTCAAATCAGACCCCCCTTTCTCATTACCACTTACCGCCTAACCCCCCCTCCGAGAAAACCACCAAACCACTCATACATACCACCTCTGCACTTCAATGTCAGACTCCACTACCCGCTACACGTCACACTCCACTATCGCACTCTGCCTCCACCTCCACTACACTACCTACACGTCTCACCCATGTCAAAAAACCACCACAACAAGGATATGTGGAAGACCACGTCAACAAGGACATGTGGAAGACCACGTCAACAAGTACACATGGCATAATCAGATGATGACAAGTGTCAAGAGGAAATTGGCTCATGCCATGTCAACAAGTGACGTAAGCAAGATACACCACTATGGGAGATTTACTTCAGAAGTTTCATCACCAAAAAATGTCAAAAGTCCCGAAGTCCCAAAGGATGAAGGTCTGAAGCCGCTCTTAGTCGTCTGATCTAAAGATCACTTCGGGTGCATTCTAGACCGTTGATTGTCAAGGGGAGTACTTGTCAGCTGATCTAAGATTTCAGAGAAATCTCACTTCAAGTATTTCTAGTTGAGACTTGATAATTCTGAAGTCCAGGGACGCAAAAGGATCATGACCGTTGATCCGAAAGGGACACGCGTCAATGGATTGTCAGCTACAGGAAAAAGCAAAGGAAGGTTGAAAGGTTGGAAAGTTGAGATTTTCGAACCCCGAATACCCGAAGGGATTGTGACCATTGATTCGAGAAGATCACACGTTTTTAGATCATGGACTCTGGGTGAAATGCTCCGGGAGCAAGTGGAGTTTGAGAATCGAGAATCCCAAAGCCCGAAAGGTGAAATCGATCTTGTCCATTGGTTTGGAGGGCCACATGTCACTTGGTCATTGAGACTAAGGATCATGCGTGGAAAAAGGAAAGAAGGTAGGAAAATAAAATAGATCAGAGACGTTGATCGAGGGAATCTATCAGAGACTAAGAGATCAATGATCACGCCTGATTGCGGGATCAGAATTTGCTCGAAAATTAATTTTCTGAGGGCAGACCATAATTGAAACCACGGTATTAGAGAAGGGGTATGTGGCAGCTAGAGGTAGATTGCAGGGAGAAAACAGGTTAATCCCAAACCACTATTGGACGCACCTGCAATCATTCGCTTATGCATGGACGTAGACCGACGTCACATGCGACAGGGGGCTAACGAGAAGAGAGCTTGCATCTGCAATCACGTGGTCATATGAATTTAATTGCCCAAGGTAATATCGTAAAATAGGGAGCTAGTGCTCGCTAGACCAAGAACACGAAGTGCCTTTTGAATAGGCATATGGTCACCACCAGAGGTCACATGAAGGAAGGGACTTAGAAGCCAAAGAAGCCAAAAAATGACTGGTTGTAACTGCCAGAGAAGACCAAGAATTTTGACTGATAGAGAAGCAAAAGATTCTCAGGATAACTGCCAAAGAAGACAAAGAACCTTGAATAATGGCCAGAGAATATGAAGAGTTTGCATGATGATTAGGTAGAGGAATCGACGTGTGAAAGACATGCAAAATAGAGAAGAGACAGTGTGTCTTTCGGAGAGTGATGCATGTGGGCATGACGAGACACAATGCATAATCTGAAGGGGAGATATGTGGCGTAGAAAAGAGCATGTTGAGGCATCATGAGATATAAAAGGCAGAAGATAAGTTGAACAACGGTGTTGTGGAGAGCAGGAGGAAAACAAGTAGAGCATAGAAGTTGAGCGATGGAGAAGCAGAACAGAGTATAGAAGTTGAAGAAGGCAGAGGAGACATGGAACTATAACAGACCATATCAGAGACAGAGAATGTAAGTAAAGTTTTGTAAGATTCATTCAGGGTGGTAGGGTGGTGCTAGGGAGGATTGTAGTCCTCTAAATTCTAGTTGGTGCTAGAATATATTATGGGATTTGGTGCTTCCATATAGTGGGTGATAGAGAAACCTAGGAGTTGGTGCTAGAGAAATCTGAGAGTTGGTGCTCTCTACAAGTTGTAGCTTGATATCAGAGGTTGTAGCCTCATATTTGAGTTGGAGCTCAAAGACTGTGATGTACATGAAATATGGATCTTGATTGACATCCTAAAAAGAAGAGGTTTTCACCCATATGGGTTTCCTCATGAAAATCAGTGTCTCTGTGTATTCTGTGTGATTGATCAAATATTGTATATCTATGCATGTTAAGTTATCAGCAACACATTAAATAATAATCTAGAACGAATCAGAAAATAAAAAGAAAAGTTTCAAGCTTATATACATAACCGATTCACCCACCTCCATCCCCCCTCTCAATTATATTTCCAACATCATCAGATCAAAAATATTTATCAAGCTAAGCACCCTAGGGTTAGGACTTACAGGAATGAGGTGTGGGACCTAATTGACAATTTCTTCTTAGCTTTCAACATTTCATTTATTCCAACAAGGGAGAATACCATGGTTGATTCTTATGTTGTTTCAGCAAGCCATTTCAGAATCCCACTGCCACCTAAACTCAAGTATGATATAGAGGTGAAATATAGACCCTCTATACCTAACAATGTCAAGAATTGGAAGGTATTTGAGGATGATCTTGAGATCAGAAATTTTCTTGAGTCTGTCGATGAGTTATTTGTATTACACATTGGTCAGGATCATGATTCTGAGAGTAACCCTCATGTTGATGTATGTTTAAATAAAATTGCTAATCACCATATTGTTCAACTGCCTAGCAACCACCTTCCAAAGGCACTAGTTCCTTTAGAAATATTTTTCGATGGGAACGATGTGGCAGTAAAGTTTAAGGCTCAACTAATGATGTTGATGTATCTGAGTGTAATATTGGTACAGATAAGGACCCAAAATTTGTCAAATTGTCAAGCAGCATGTCAAGAGAACAAAGAGTTAAATACGTTGAGTTAATAAAAGAATTTGTTGATGTGTTTGCCTGGACATATGAAGACCTCATAACATATGACACAAGTATCATTGAGCATAATATCCCACTGAAGGAGGAAGCCAAACCATTTAGGCAAAAAATGAGACAAATAAATCCTATGCTACTACCTATTATGGAGAAAGAGGTAAAAAAGATTTTGGATGCCCAGATTATCGTTCCTTTGAGATTTCCTAAGTGGGTAGACAGCTTGGTCCTAGTGAGAAAGAAGAATGGAGAAATCAGACTTTGTGTTGATTTCTGAAATCTAAACAGAAGCTCTAAGAAAGATAATTACCCCTTGCCCAAGATGGAACACATATTACAGAGGGTGACGGGTGCATCCAGGATGTCTATGATTGATGGATTTTCTGGCTACAATCAAGTCTCTATCTTACCTGAAGAAAGAGATAAGATATCCGTCACCACTCATTAGGGTACATTCATGTACGCTAAGATGCCCTTTGGATTGATGAATGCAGGAGCAACCTTTCAGCGAGCCATGGACATAGCTTTTATTAGAGAGAAGGAAAAGTTTGTAATCATTTATTTGGATGACATAACAGTGTTCTCACAATATGATAAAGAACATTATGATCATCTGAAAATATTCTTCTTGAAATGTAGAAGATTTTGCCTCTCTCTAAATCCAAAAAAATCATTATTTGCCATGAAATAAGGTAAATTATTGGGGCACATTGTGTCAGCTGAGGGAGTAAGGATTGATTCAAGAAGGGTATAGGTTATCCAAACTTTGTCACTCCCTAGATCCAAGAAATAAGTTCAGTCTTTCTTGGGGAAAATTAATTTTCTGAGAAGATTTGTTTCAAGTTTTGCTGAGTTGGTGAAGTTTATCACAACCATGTTGAGGAAAGGAAATGAAATCAAATGGACTTTTGAATCTCGTAACTCTTTTGACCAAATAAAGAAGGCCTTGACTGAAGCACCTATGCTCATCAATCCTAACTACTCCAAGGAGTTTCTGATTTTCTCTTTTGCTTCATTTGACACAATACCAGTTGTTTTATTGGAGAAAAATGCCAAAGGGTTAGAGAAGCCCATTTCCTTTTTCAGTAGGGCACTGAGAGATGTTGAAATAAAGTATGACATCATGGAAAAGAAGGCCTATGCTTTGGTTAAATCTCTCAAATATTTTAGAGTTTATGTGCTACATTCAAAAGTCATTGCATATGTCCCTTCAACCTTTGTGAAGAAGATCCTCATTCAGCCTGACATAGACGAAAGAAAGAGCAACTGGATTGCCAAAATACTTGAATTTGATCTTGAAATAAATCCTACCAAATTGGTTAAAGTTCAAGGTTTAGCTAGGTTGTTGGTTGAATCTAATTATAAAGCCTTGGGGGTCAATTTCATCAACAGTTGTTCAGAGAATCAACAAGCTGAGTTCTCTGATGAAGATCCTAAAGTCACACCCCCGTTGGTAGGATGCACTTGGTAAAAAGACATTATATTTTTCCTACAGAAGTTACAGCCTCCTGATGGCATGGGAAAGAGAAAGGTAAGAGATTTGAAGCTCAAATCAATTAAATATTGTCTGATTGATCAAGTTTTATATTGGAAATACCCTTTAGGAGTGCTTTTGAGATGTTTAGACCCACAGGAAGCCCAAAATATTATGTATGATTTTCATGATAGTTTATGTGGGGGGCATCACTTATGGAGAACCACAACCTACAAGATTCTCATGGATGGATATTTTTGGCCTAGTCTCTTTACTAATGTCTGTGCAAATATTAGGTCTTGTGTCAAGTGTCACAAATTCTCTGGAAAACAACAACTCAAGTCTTTTCCATTAAAGCATGTGCTAGCTTTAGGACCCTTTCAGTAGTGGGGCCTAGATTTTATTGGGGAAATTCATCCTACTTCAAGTGGTCAGCATAGGTGGATCTTGACTGCTACAGACTACTTTACTAAGTGTATAGAGGCCACCCCCAAAATAAATGCTTCCCACAAGATAATCATTGGTTTTCTTGAAGATATTATGGCAAGATTTGGTTGTCCAAAGGGAATTGTCACTGATAATGCTGCAGATTTCAAGGCTGAACCATTGATTAAGTTTTGTGAAAAGTTTGGAATCACATTGATTCACTCTACTCCTTACTATCCCCAAGGGAATGGACTAGCAAAGTCCTCTAACAAGAGCCTTATTAAGATCATCAAAATATTGTTAGAGGACAACAAGAAGGCATGGGATTCGAAGATTAAATTTTCTTTATGGGATGAAAGAGTGACAACAAAGATATCTCTTGGTATCTTTCATTTCCATATTGTATATGGAGTTGAAGCCATTTTTCCTTCTCAGCTTACCTTACCTGTGGCGAAATTCTTCCAAGACTACCAAGGAGAACCAAATGATATGATTAGGAGAATACAGCAATTGGTAGAAGTGGAGTAGACTAGAGAAAAACTAATAGACAAAGCACATGACCATCAACAAAAGATCAAGTAGGCCTTTGATAAGAAGGTGACCAAAGAGGATTTCCAGCTAGGAGATCTAGTACTCAAGTGGGATGCACCTAAACAAGATAAAGGAAAGAACGGTAAATTTGAGTCCTTATGGATTGGCCACTTCAAAATTTCTGAGGTTTTTTCAAATAACACTTACCAGTTGCAGGATTTGGAGGATGCTAAAGTTTTTGTTATCCTTGTAAATGGGCATTTTCTGAAGAAGTTTTTTACTTGAGCCAGAAGTGGCTTCCCATGTCATTGTAAATATTTTTTTTTTTCCTTTTACTTTTGGTTTTAATAAGGGACTCCATAACCCAACAGCTAAGGCACTGGAACTACTAGTTCTTGATAGCTCGCATGGAGCATGCCATCCCCTGTGGAGCCAACTATTATCACATGAACTTGTCAGAGTCCTGTGGGTTTGCAGTTGCTACCTAAGTCTATATTTTTTCCCTAACTCTATGCTTTTCGTAGGCCAAGTCTTGAATTTTTTCCCCCTTCGGCCAATAAAATCATTTTTTGTTTTCCCTTGTTCATTTGTGTGCCCTGGTCTCCCTATTTTCTCAGTTTGTAGCTAGTTGTCCAAATCCTTGATCGTGGAAGTTGCAACCATGAACACAAAGTGCAACTTTCTTAAACAGTTTGTTTCGATATTGAAGCATAAGAAAAAGAAAGTTTTAATCTTTCGGTGGTGAATATTCTAGGAACAATCCAGATCAGTGGCTCACAAACGTCCGGGAGTGAAAACTTGCGTGAATTATAGCACCAGAACAAAAGGCCCCAAATTAAATATGATTCATTGATCTTAAAGGGGATAGGTGGAATTTGAGCCAAGCCTTCGAGGAAATTAGCTTCGGGATATTTGAAATGAGAAGTGCTTAGAAATCCTAAAGGGTCGAAGGGTCGAAGTTCCGAAGGCCTGAAATGGATCTGAGTCGTTGATCAGCCAAAGCCATGTGTCATCAGATCCACAACTCCGGGTAAAAGCACATGGAGAAGTAACCCAGATTTGAGTTTTGATTTTCCCGAAGTCCCAATGACTCGAAGTGGATCTCGGCCGTCCAAATCCAGAATGTCATGCGTCATCAGATCCTCAAATCTGGAGGTTTTTATTAGAGGGAAATGTGGTTTGAGAATTGAAATTCCTGAAGGTCGATTCGTGAAGCAGATCTCAGTCATTGATTCAAATAGGGAAGATTTGATCTGTCGATCTAAAGCGCCAGAGCTGGGTCGTTGATCAAGAAGCCTCATCTCAGATCACAAGATCAATGGTCATGCTCCACTTCGGGGTCGGAAGGTCTGCACGTTTTAAAATTTCAAGGGCGGGACGTAATCAGAACCGTGGTTTTTGGAAAGAGATTCATGGTGGTTCATGGTGAATTACGGGGACAAAAGTGGTTTTCTTTCAAACCACCCTTGGTCACACCCGCAATTGCGTAATTTTGTAGGTTCATGGCCCTAGGTCACATTGAATATGGATCAATGGAGAGGATCTAAGCCAAATACCGAAAGCATATGTATTGGTCACAGAAGAATATATGCGTGGCCTCGAGACATCGAGATTGACTCAAAAAAATCGTATCGCACCGCCTGGAAACAGTCATGAGTGTCAGGCCCTGTCCTGATCCCAATGAAGGTAGTTATTGAAGATTGGGGGTGGCATTTGAGACCTCGTCTCACCCCATAAATGGAAATCATTGTAGAGCACAGCCATGAAGTCAGGTTAACGATCTGAAGCTTCCTTATGGGAAATTTTTCCTGTAAATCACATAACGGTTCCTGGATCGCGTATAACATGAGAAAACCTGCACAATCTGACAGAGAAATCATCAATTGAAGTCTTTGAAAGCAGTGGTATGATCACACTTCTGGTGGTTGCAGCATTTCTGGGTATTTATAGACAGTTTTGATATTTTGTTAAGGTCGAATGGTTGAGCTAGGCTCTCGGCTATTTGTAATATTTTTATGAAGAACA
>ML819984.1:152066-163525 GCA_009831015.1 Picea engelmannii | reverse complement strand
GGTCCTTTTCCACATCCATTGATCAACAAAGTGAGGTTTGTTCTCATTTTTGTTGATGATTTCTCATGTTTTACTTGGATCTACTTTCTCAAGCAAAAATCTGAGGTCTTTCAACACCTCAAAGATTTCAAAGATTTGGTTGAGACACAGTCCGGAAAGAAGATCAAAGTCCTCCAAACTGATAACAGGGGAGAGTATGTGAATCATGAGATTCATAATATTTTCCATGAGGCAGGGATTCAGTTGCAACATACAGTTCCATACACTCCACAAAAAAACAGAGTAGTCGAGTGCAAAAACAGATCTCTAAAGGAGATTGCATGTTGCATGCAAATTCATTACCACAGAGACTATGGGCCGAAGCACTTAACTGTGCAACATACATCCAAAATAGATCTCCTCATAGATCTGTCAAGGATAAGACCCCCTATGAGGCTTGGAGCGGCCTCAAACTGGAAGTGGCCCACTTTCACATTTTTGGTTCACGTGCATGGGCCCAGATTCCCTCTGAAAAGAGGAAGGCACTTGATCCACAGAGCACTGAGTGCATTTTTGTTGGATACCCCAATTGTGTGAAGGGATATTGGCTTATTGATCTTTCCTCAGACTGACTCATCATTGAGCATAGTGTCCAATTCGAGGAAAGTGTCTCGCATGTACCTCAACAGTCACATGCAGACACCTTCACTCTTTCACCTGTCCGAGATGATGAGCATGCACATGCTGACTCTTCTTCAGATGAGAGTTTTGATTCAGAGGACTTAGATGATTCAAATTCAGAGTTAGTATAGTCAGATGTAGATTTAGAGCATCCAGATGCAGTTGCAGAGCTAGAGCAGAGGCCCAAGTGGGCACAGACTACTCTTCAAGATGCAGGGGATCTCGTTCGTGATCTAGTCGATACTAGGAAGACTTGATCTGATTTCGAGGAGCCTCCTATTGCACTCACTACCAGTGAACCATTGCCTTCTAGGCATATTTTCTTGGTTTAGTCTTCAGATCCACAGTCTTATGGTGAGGCTGATGGAAATCCCTTTTGGGAATCTGCCATGTAGGAGGAGTACAACTCCCTCCTCGAGAACCAGACTTGGGATCTGGTTCCTCTTCCTTATGGGAGGAAACTTGTCAGATGCAGATGGGTCTACAGGACCAAGAGCACATTATATGGATAGATCAACAGATATAAAGCCAGGCTTGTCGCCAAAGGCTTTCAACAGGTTCATGGTATTGACTATGATGAGACCTTCACTCCAGTAGAAAAGATGGATTCCATTCGATTGGCCCTTGCCATTGCAGAAACCAAGGGATGGGAATTCCATCAGATGGACATGAAGAATGAATTTCTTCATGGTTATCTCTCTAAGGAGATCTACATGGAGAAGCCCCAAGGATTTATGCAGGACTCATCTTTGTTCTGTCGACTGAAGAATTCACTTTATGGCCTCAAGCAAGCTCCAAGGGCATGGCATGCCAAGATGGACTCCTACCTATTGTCATACAACTTTGTATGTTGTAAATCAGACTTGAATGTATACATGCTCAGGACGACTGATTCACTTCTACTTTTAGTTCTGTATGTCGATGATTTGTTGATCACCAGTTGCTTGACTTCAGCGATAGTTGCAGTCAAGAGGATTCTTCATGACAGGTTTTTGATGACGGACATGGGTCCTCTACACTTCTTCCTTGGACTTGAGATCAGTCAGGATGCATCAGGCATCAAATTTTCTCAAGACAAGTATGCATGAGATCTCCTTGAGATATTTCACATGACAGACTGCAAGTCTGCTCCGACTCCTTTCCTATCAGAAGTCAAACTTGAGGATGATGGGGAAACTCCACTGGTTGACAACACACTGTACAAAAAGCTAGTGGGGAGCTTGTTGTATTTCACACACTCCAGACCAGACCTCTCATATGCAGTTGGTGCAGTTTCTAGGTTCATGCAGGAGCCACATAAGATACATTGGAAAGATGCAAAGCGTATCCTTCGATACGTACAGGGCACCATCACCTTTGGGATTCATTATGAAATAGACTCTACATTAGATCTCATTGGGTTTACTGATTCTGAATGGGCCGGTGATGGCATTGATCGCAAGTCCACATCTGGTTACTCACTCAGTCTTGGTTCTGGGCCTGTATGTTGGTCGAACAAGAAGCAAGCTGCCATTGCTCCATCTTCAGCTAAGGGAGAGTACAGAGGGGTAGTTAACATAACCATTCAGGCTATGTGGCTACAACATTTTCTCACTGAGTTGGGAATTCAATTTCATCTGCTGATCGTCATCTGGTGTGACAACTAGAGTACTCTGAAGTTCTGTAGAGATCCAGTTCAGAGGCAGCGGACAAAGCACATCGAGATCCACATGCACTAAATCTGAGACTTAGTACATGAGGGGATCATCGACTTACATTTCTTTCCTTCAGCATAACAGACAACGGACATTTTCACCAAGACCTTCACTGAGCATAAATTCCATTCTCTACGAGGTCATCTTGGAGTGAAGGACACAATTGCCTAGAAACTATAGTTCTTCTTTTTACATACATTGTACCTTGAGGGGGGGTGTTTCCCATGAGGTTTTCCCTCTTTCCTCACTTTATTTTCAGTGTATCTTTTGTACTTGGGTACCTAACATGGGCTCGTTGCCGGGACCCAATCTTTATTTTCACCATAATGATGTTCAGGGGGGGTGTTGGAGTTACTTCACACACACCTATGATTTATTTTTCCTAAGTTTTTTTATTATTTGTTTAGTAGTCATTATCCAATCTCCTATATTTTAGGAGAGAATATTCCACCTGGAGATTATTCTCTTTCATTTCACACTTCAGTTTGACTAGTTGAGTTGAGTTTAGATGTTGCATTGGGATCATCACCATGCAACATTGGGATCATCACCATGCTAATTCGAACTTACCTTGGTATCATCACCAAAGTGGCGCATTAGTCTTGATTCCTTAAGTTAACTCCTCAATAATTTATATTCAGTCAATTAACTGAAGACTAGTTGACTAGTTAACTCAACTAGGTGGCAGTTCACTCTCGTAACTGCCTGAGAGACTAGAATAGGTGGCAGTTCACTCCTGTAACTGCTGGTCTGTGTCCAGATCACTCTAGACCACCACTATGGAAACTTGGTTCACCTCAAGTCGAACTCATTGAGGTATACATAGTATATCATGTGTAAATTATTCATTATTCACAACAGTTAATGAGAATTCTTTCCATTCTTTCTCTCCTTCTTCTTCTTTTCCAATTCTCTCTGCAAATGTGTGTATCATTGTTTAGCTAGATCTATTTTGTGAAAGTCAACAAATTTACACGGAGGTCCTCATTCACTATTTTGAGCATGGGGAAGAAATTAGAGGGTTTTGGACAAGGTTTTGTGGGTCTAGCAGAGGTCCGAAGAGCCAATTCAGCTCAGTTTTTTGAACGATCCTAGACCGGGAGGTCAAGCAGCCCCTTGAAGAAAGGGGTCCTGCATCAAGTGGTATCAGAGATTGATTTTTCTTATAGACAACAGGGAAAGGAGATATGAGACAAAGGAGATAGTCTGATACCATCAAGTGGTATCAGAGCCACATATTTGATTTTTGTAGGAAGGAGGAGACAAAGGAGATAGTCTGATACCATCAAGTGATATTAGAGCTAAAATTCATCTGCAGACAACAAGTGAAGGAGAAGGAAGAGTGTTGATGCTCTGTGTGAGGGATTGTTGCAAGCTCGCATCAGTCAAACAAAAAACCAGGTGGGATGAAGTCAGAGAAAGAAAATGGCTATTGAAGGCCATATGTTGGATCATGTTGTCATTGATGCCAAAAGATTGATGTCAAAGGAAGAATGTCTTATCATGGTATATTGATGTAGTGATTGATGGGTCATGTATTGACCTTGATGTAAATGGATTGATGTCAAGTGGAGTCATAGTCATATGATGAGATGAATAGATGAAGATGGATCAATATGGTTTCATTGATATCTGATGTTGTTGGCCCTTTACCAAGTTTTGAGGATTCTTGGTCATGTTTGACCTATTTTGGGACTTCGACAGGCTGTCGAAGGTGGAGTGCAAGACAAAGTAGAGATCGCAGGATCTTGGCCCCTTTTTAGGGACCTTTTTGGGATTCGAGATTAAGTAATGGGTATGGGAATTTTGGCCTATTGTTTTACCCATGCTTAGGCCTATTTTGTATGTATAAATAGATGCTAAGGCGATGTAGTGAGTACAAATGGCTAAGTGCTAGAGTTGGATATATGTGACCAAGAGTTGTAAGTGCTTTGTGCATACTGTGTGAGACTTGTAGAGATAAGTGAAATTCATTGTAAGAGACTGTGTGAAGGCTTTGTGCATACTGTGTGAGACTTGCAGAGATAAGTGCAATTCTTTGTAAGAGACTATGTGAAGGATTTGTGCTATACCATAGCTAGAAGGAGGATATGACAGAGTGCGTGCAGATCTCCTATCTTCTGCGGAGTAGAACTTGGATGATATGTGCCTGTAAGAAGTTTGACCAAAGATAATAAAGAAGACAAAGAGTTGGTGGACGTATCCCTAGGGTGGGGGTGAACCACGTACTTGTTGTGTTGCTATGCTTTGTGCAATGTATTGATGTGATTATGTGTTTACTTGCTTAGTGCTTTAATATAGATGTATGGTAGATATATATGTTAATGCTATGTGCTTAATAATATGAATTTGACTTATATACATATGATTAGTTCTTGAATATGCTAGATCTGATCCGTTTCATCGTGCTAAGTGTTGTTAGATGCTAGATTTGGTTGAATACTGCGATGCTCTGTCATTAGGGTTTAACTGTGCTATAACTGAGATTGAATATTGATGAATGTTAACTAATGAGCGCTCTGTTAAGTGTTAGAATCATAGATCTGTGTCCCATCTAAAGTTGCATACATCTGATTACTGCAACCACCCCTACCTCTACCTCGGGTGAGACTTCATCTTCTTCATAGGAGTTTCCGAAAGGGCCAGTAGTTAGGGTTTTGTTGGTGCACTGTTGTAGCATTGAACCCTGGGTCTGTACCTGTGCCAACAAATGGTTTTGTTTCCAGGACCTGAAACTATGATTGTTGGGAAATGAGGAAAAATATGCTTTGTGTGAAGATCTGACCTGAAATTGTGAAATCTATGTGTGTAGATCTGTCACTCTAGGGCGTAGTATTATACTCGATTTGTGAAGCTCTGTGCTAAGAAAAGAAGTTTGATTTGAAGAAAAGAGGTAAGATCTTAACACTTTGTGCTCTGATAAAGGTAAGAATAGTGAAAATTTTTAGTTCTGGAAGTTGTGTGCTCTGTTGAAGACAAGATTAGTGGAATTTTTTTCTAAAGTATGGATCTAGGTATTCTTGATAAGATTTGTTCTAGCTTGAAAAATAGGGCACTGATAGATGAAAGAATATTTGATATGAGTAGATATGATAAGAATAGTGAAAGATATGTTATACCTATGCATAGAGAGAATGTTTGGACTAACAAAAGAATGCAGGATCCTAGAAAGAATTTTTTGCAGGTTAGCTACCATGATCCTAGCACGAAACATAGGAAAGGTTGGGGATCATTTAAGAGAAAGAGAGGATTAAATTTTTGTTACAGTTGCATAAGACTGAGACATCTTGCTAAGGAATTCCCTGGAAGAAGACCTAGTTTCCTCTGTTGCAAAGCTATGGACCATGAAGTTTTGGATTTCCCTAGAATGATTGCTAAGGTTGAAAGGATGAATATGAGATAAGAAGATCACGAGAAACGTCATGAAACTGAGATTATGACAGAACCTCAGAAAGAATAAAAAAAAATATTGCTACAGATGAAAGAAACCCTAAATGACCACCGACATATCAGCTTATCAGAGATCTTCAAAGAAAAAGAATGCATTGAAGAAAGAATAAGAGACTTTGACATTGAATGTGTTCTGGATGAGGAAACACATGTGAATATCATGACAAAAAGAACTTGGGAAATTCTAGGAAAGCCTTCTATGATTCCTTCATTGGGAGAAATAGGGTTCTTTAGAGGAAAGGTGATAAACCTATGTGGATGACTTACCCAGATATCTATGAGTGATAATGGAACTTCGACAGAAGAAGAATTTGAAGTTGTTAAATTTATTGAGAACAACGCTTTGTTTGCTATGTTACTAGGGAAAACTTGGATTGAAGGAGATCGGGCCAGAAGAAAAGAAGAAGAAGTCTTAGAAAAAAAGAAGCAAGAGTTGAAAGATTTCATGACTAGAAGGATCACACACTTGATTAAAGAAAAGGAGAACCAAGAAAATCGATTTAAAACCAGAGACTTGGATGTTGAACTAGGAAGAACACTAGAAGACCCACAGAATATTGAAGTACCTATAACAGATAGAAAGGAAGTATTACCCCTGACTTATAGGAAAGAATCTCACCAGCATGAAGCTACTTTGCCAAAATAAGATACAAATTAGAATGGAAAAAGGAATTCCGAGACAAAGATCACTGGAAAGAAGGCTAGAAAACTAAGTAAGAAGAGAGCTAAAATAAAATCTTTACAGAAGGTTCCAGAGGGAACTTCACAGAAGGAAAATTTACAAAATTGGAACTTCATTGGGATATTAGAACAACGTCACGTGGCACTTCTCCATGGTGAAGCAATATAGCCATTGGAAACAGTATAAACATTAGACCGACGACCCAATTAGGTAGAAAGGAATTTATGATCATAAATTTCACCACCAGACCATTGGGACCGCGCCATAATGGACATAACTGAGTTAATGAAGGCTTCTCAACAGTTGCAATATATCCATTGCCAAGTTATCTATTTATCCCACCTCGCCATGCCACGAGAACAATTTTGCTAAGCGTGATTCTGAGTCTGCATACTAGTTGATTTTGCACAGTGATCATCGCACTATTTCCATCCATCCCATTGCATTGACTAGTTACTCTTTGAACCCGAAATAATCAACCATGAGCATGCATGTTGGATGAGCTTAGCGTTGCAGAGAAAATTGTTGAAGAAGTTCTCATTGACCTAATGACTGAAAGAGTAATGTCTGAAAGAGAAATGTATGCAAGTATTCAAGCATCATCAATGAGAGGAGTGCAAGCCTCTCCGTCGACTGCTCATGGAGCTGGATCATCCTGACCATTAGCGAAAAAGAGAACCAAACACAGAGATGACCTGGCCAATGCGAAGCTGATCCCATCGATATTTCCCTATTACATACTGCCTCTGGCCGGCATGGTGAGCCGTGATAGCATGCCAAGATATTTCAAGTACTCCATGATTATTGTGTACCTCCCAAAGGCGATACGTGCAGTTCGCGTGCAGCAGGGCCAGATCATAGTGTTGAAGTTCAGTGACTTCAATCTCAGAGATCGCAAGAACTACAATATGCTCATCCTGTACAAATACTTGACCAGGACGAAGGGGAAGAACTCAAAGATAATTCCTCAACCATGGACGATGAACCTCGCGCAGTCCACCCTACTAAATGTAGTGAAAATCCCACAATTCGGAAGGCACCAAGAAGTGAACGCATGTGTCAAGCTATTAATTTCATTTTAACATGGTGACTACTTATGGCTACATTTCTGTATTATAATCGATCCAACATTGATCCATAGGATCATGGGATTAAGTATGCAAGGACCCGACCCACAGGAGTTATATCCAGGAAAAGCCACAGATCACGTGCTAGCACAAAAGATCAAGGATATATACGATGATGTTGAAAAGGGGACGCAAGGCTACAAGGTAGCCTCCATCTAGAATGGTGTAGTGTGCCTAGCCTTCCAGTTAATATCCATAAAGTTAGTAAGGAAGAACAAACCTACGTAGGTCACAGGATTTGTCATTGACCTCCCAGGGGAGTGCGTGGAAGGCCTGCAAATGAACTGGGTGAAGTACCTACTTAATCAGATGGAACTAGACTGTCATGAAGCACAAGATCAAGGCTATGAGTTTCACTTTAGCTGACTTCTGATCCTCATCGCCTTTATTTCCTGGGAGATGTCGAAAGGTGTGACCTTTCTAGATATTGAACCGTTCAAGCCACTTGCTGCGAAGTTCACCACACTCTGGTACTTGAGTGATATGAACAAACAGTGGCAGTCAAACGTTGTTTTTCACACCTATTACATTCAGCTGAAGAGAGCCATCGAAGCTGAACCTCGCATGACCCCGAACACCCTACAGAGGTTCCAAACCATGATGAAGTTCTGTGCAGATCGACACTTCATCTACATAACAGTGCAAGCCGATGAACATAAGGAGCAACTTCAGTCATACTAAAAACTCACGGAATAAGACCTGGAGGATATCACTGAGGACTGGTCTGTAGACCTCCTTATTCCTGCAGACCCTGCAGAGATGTCTGACCCTGACAGCCCAGAGACCATGCATAAAGAACATGATACACCTGGGCCTAGCAGAATGAATAAGATCGAAGAGGTCTAGGATTTAAGCAATGCCTCAGGAAAGACTGCTTCAGTATCATCTGATCGAGGGGGTGATGATGAAGTAGAAGAACTAAATGAAAAAGGAGATGAACATAAGCTAGGTGAATTAACACCACCAAGATAAGAGGTTGATCCACTGAAGAAGAGGAGGGTTTCTCACTCGAAACCTTATTCTTGGAAGAAATCGAAAGCTACCATGACCAAGATGAAGGCTATGCTTACTGTCGATTATTTTGACTTCATCATAGCATCCCTAAATGATGCTTCACTAGAAATCATGGAGAATCAAGAAGCTAAGTAGGAGGAAATGTATGATATAATTGAGGTCTAACTCCGAGGGGTACAACATGCCCTTCAGTCCAGCCGTGTAGTCTCCACTACACCCCTACCATCAGAAGAACCAGAGTTGGGAGATGAGCCATCCTAACTCCACTGACTAGCTGATGCGGTCGAAGCTCACCTTCGTTGCTCTCAAGAAGAAATAGAACAAGCCACCCATGCCTTGAATAAAGTGGAAGGCATAATCGTAGAAAAATATAGATCTGCAGAACAAGAGAAGGTTTCTCTCCAGGCAAAGTTTGAAGAAGAGAAAGTACAAATGAAACAAGAAAAAGAACACTTGTTCACAGAGCAACTCGAAGTGAAATAAGCAATCAACATAGCACTCCTCTCTATGACAGGCTTAGAGCTACAAGCAAAAGACCAAGTCACACATCAAGTAGAGAAGATTGTAGAAGCTATCCAGTAGCTACAACAACAAACAATAGACTTAGAGATCCACACAGTGCCCAACATCCCGCGGGATGTGAGTGATCAGAGAGAAGAAATTGCTCGAAGTGCAGTTGAGAGAATAAATACCCTTTCCATGGAATGTAAGAAACTCACTAATTGCAGTGCCCAAACCTATGAGCAACTCACTGAGAATCCATAACTGAAGGCACTGGAGTCACAACTCCAAGAGGTGAAGTATAAAGTAGAAATGATACAGGCGTAGTTGAAGCCCTTGTCAGCTGTGGAAAGAATGAAGTGATCCTAGGAGCAGTGTACTACCCAACAACAGGTCCACACTATCCCGAGAAAATTCATGGAAGTGACTTAGATGCTTCAACTTGTACAGGATAAGTCTTACCAACTATTCACAGAGATCGAAGGTCGAGGAGAGGAACTGGAGAAATTCATCATTGCAGCTGAACAACGCCTAGACGGACCTGTCAACGAAGCAATCATACAAGAGTTCACTGAACAGAAGGTTGTGGCACAACAAAAGGTCAAAGTAGCTCGAGCCAAGCTCAAGGCTTTTGAAGCAGAACTAGTTAGATCTGAGTGACTCGGGACGAGTCACAAGTGAGTGTTGGGGGCATGTTGGACCTTGACCAAGTTTTGAGGATTCTTGGTCACATTTGACTTATTTTGGGACTTTGATAGGCTGTCAAAGGTGGAACACAAGACACAACGTAGATCATTGGATCTCAGCCCCTTTTTAGGCCCCTTTTTGGGATTCATGATTATGTAATGGGTATGGGAATGTCGGACCATGGGTTTACCCATGCTTAGGCATATTTTGAATGTATAAATAGATGCTAAGGAGATTTAGTGAGTATGAATGGCTAAGTTCTAGAGTTGGATTTGTGTGATCAAGAGTTGTAAGTGCTTTGTGCATATTGTGTGAGACTTGCAGAGCTAAGTGCAAGTCGTTGTAAGAGACTGTGTGAAGGTTTTGTGCTATACCTTTGCTAGAAGATGGACGATCTGGTGGAGTGCACACAGATATCCTATCTTCTATGGAGTAGAACTTGGATGCTATGTGCCTATAAGAAGTTTGACCAAAGATAATAAAGAAGACAAAGAGTTGGTGGATGTAGCCCGAGGGTGGGGGTGAACCACGTACTTGCTGTGTTGCTATGCTTTGTGTGATGTATTGATTTGATTATGTCTTTACTTGCTTAGTGCTTTAATATAGATGTATGGTAGATAAATATGTTAATGCTATGTGCTTAATAATATGGATCTGACTTATATACATATGCTTAGTTCTTGAATATGCTATATCTGATCTATTTCATTGTGATAAGAGCTGCTATATGCTAGATCTGGTTGAATACTATGATTCTCTGTAATTAGGGTTTAACTGCGTTGTAACTGAGACTGAATATTGATGAATGTTAACTGTTGAGCTCTCTATTAAGTGTTAGAATCATATATCTGTGTCCTAGCTAAGTTTGCCGACATCTGAGTCTTGCAACCACCCCTGCCTCTACCTCAGGTGAGACTTCATCTACTTCACAGATGTTTCCAAAAGGGTCGATAGTTAGGGTTTTGTTGTTGCGCTGTTGTAGCGTTGAACCCTAGGTCTGCCCCTGTGCCAACAAATGTATAGATGAATATGGATCAATGTGTTGTCATTTGATGTATATTTGGATTGATGTAAAATATGACTCATTATTGTCTTTTCATGGTTGTACAAATGGATGAACTCCAAAGTGGTCTCCTAATGGTGAAATTCCTCATGGGAAGACGCTTTGAGATGAACTCCAAAGTGTCCCCCTTATAGTGAAATCCCTCACAGGAAGACACTTTGTGGTTGAGTTATCCTAGTAGTGTGGTGAGAGAACCTATGCTTGAGATGAAGATCAATGAACTTGTCAGTGAAACTATCCTAGATGGATAGTTCTTGTCAAGCCATTTTGGGTGGTATGTGGAACGTCACATAACTCCTCACGGTTTGAGAGTTATGGCCTTTAGAAGTTGGAGGGCCCTCATATGTTGGCTTGAAGCCCCAAAAGGTCAAAGAAGTCAAAGTGCTTGCAAAGAAGAGATTATTTAAATAATAAAGTGAAGTGACAAAATCAAAGAAGATTATTTAAATAATAAAGTGAAGTGATAAAGTCAAGGAGGATTATTTATATAATAAAGTGACAAAGTCAAAGAGGATTATTTAAATATTAAAGTGAAGTGACAAAATCAAAGAGGATTATTTAAATAATAAAGTGAAGTGACA
>ML819984.1:112310-126702 GCA_009831015.1 Picea engelmannii | reverse complement strand
TGTGAATTAACCCACTACTATTCACTTTACCGATGAATTTAATACTCATATACGATTTTAATGTTTAGAGAAGATTTATTAATTTAAGGCGAATTTAATCCATTTTGGAAGGCGAATTTTTCCCTACAATTTTCCCATGCAATTTAATTCGTTTTGGAAGGAAAATTTCACCCTGCAATTTTACACACCTAACATTTTTTTTTCTCCATTGATTACCTACATTTTACTGGTTAACGAGGGGCATAATGGTGGGCATTCTTGTGTGTAATGGTGGAGTTTATTGACAACGTTTTATAACATCGATTTAAAGGGGAAACACTTTATAACCACGATTGAAAACAAGTTTTAAGGCATCTAAAACCAGAGAAATAGTTAGGTAGTTGTTTAAATTCAAAACCATCCACCTTCAAATATGTCAGGTTATCACAAGCAAAAAGAGAACTTGGAACATGCACTAACTGAAAACATTTTCCAGAGTGATTTGTTTTACTCGTTTTAAAGATGCAATACGAATCCACTTCCAAATCCATTCATGAATGTTCCTATGGTCTATATGACAATGGAGCAATGAAATTTTAGGCTTTCAAGCTCAGCACGATGAAATGACAGGATATTATCAATTACTTCCTCTTTAAAGCACGGATTGGAAAATTTGAGATGAGAGAATATGGTAGAGAGAGGTCACCATCTGTGTGAGAAAAGAGAACAACATATGATATCTCTTAAAGAAATTTTAGAGAGATTATGAGAGTCAAATAGTGTATCATTCAAAGAACTCAATCTTTCATTTTCCATTGATGAACTTCTAGTACAATCCATGTGTAGTTTTGGTACACAAAATTAAAATTTGGACTAGAAAATAGAGATTTAATGTTTCCTCTCCCTAGAGTGTTGGACTGAAATAGGTTTCATATGCCACCAGTTAAATTTATCCAAAGGAGTTTAGCAGAATGACAATGCACCTCACCAAGTTGAATATTGTTATTCGAACTGATTCGGGGTTTGGACAAAGAAGGAATTTGAACAATGAGAAAATTGACCAGGCCAATGATTGTTATTCAAAGGGAAGTTTGAAACTCAGGATTCGGGAGTCGAAATCGATGGTGCACCCATTTTGATGCCTTGAACTTTCCGTCACGTCAATTCAATCAATGGATCCTCATGCGTGCGTATCAACGAACTAAATGTAGGTGAGGTGATGTCGAGATATGCGGATAGTTTTAGTATTGTTTTATTTAGACTTGTCAAATTAGATTGTAATTATTGACAAATTGTAATTTAGATTTGCTAAATTTGATTTTCTTTTAATGTTAAATTAGATTTTATATTAATGAATAATTTGTATTTATACTTGATAAGTTAGATTTGTAATCAATGATTAAAATAGACTGTAATTATTGACTAGTTTAGACTTGACAAATGGTCGGGTTGTTGGTTAAGTTGTGTCTTAGCTTGCACTTCCTTAGAACGACGTCATCTTGCGTCTTGTCGATCTATTTCTTGGGGTGTGGGAGTAGTCCTCTTGTCAGTGGCTCGACTCCTAGCGAGTTGGTTTCATCTAGAGTCCTTGGTCTAGATAGTTTGTGTAGCACCAGGGTTATCACCGCACCTATCACCTAGGGACTTCATGAGTCTTGATGAGGGGATCATGGTGCACCCTCGTGGATAGAGGTGAATGATAACTTGGTTGGAGTTTGTTCCTTCCAGGTGAGTGTTGTTGATCATTGTAAGTTCTCTATTAGATCATGGGTTGAATTCCTTCATGTGTTTGGTTGCGTGCCATCGAGGTCCTAGTTAACTAGCCGTCGAGGCTGTTGTGTCGGGATGGGGATGTTGTCCCTTAGCTTGTAGGCATGGTCATGTTTGTGTCGGGTGGGTAGTCATTTATCTCTGTTGTTTTATGCATGTTTCACCGAGTGGCTCTGGTGCAAGTGCGTGGAGTCAAAGTTTTATGTTGCTTGTCTTGCGAGATTGGTGCTCGCTGTCAGATGTGTTGTCTAGTTGTAATCGTATTTTTCGTCCCGTTCTAAAAAAAAAAAATTGCACATGTTGGCGTCACTTATAGATGTAACGATGGGGTTGTTACAGGATCTGAGATAAACCCTAGGTCTATTGAGAGTTGTAAGTTAGATATCTTTAAAGTTGTTCTTGAAACAATGGAAAGTAGTTTGAGGATAGAAATTGAAATATTCAATGGCCAAAATTTTGAGTTTTGGAATCTTAAAATTGAAGATATCCTTCTAGATCAAGAGCAATGGGAAGCAATTTATTTAGGTACCATTTCGATAGATATGTCGAGGGAAGAATGGGGGAAACTCGAGAGAAGGGAAATGAGTATGATTTGACTTTGTCTTGCAGATTCAGTGCTGCTGAATGTCTCAGGAGAAAACAAAACCAATAAATTATGGGACAAGTTGGGAAGCTTGTACTAATCAAAATCCATGGTAAATAATTTGTTCCTTAAAAATAAACCATATCTTCTGAGGATGAGTGATGGGAGCTCGATAAATGAGCATTTGAATATATTCAATATTTTAATAATCTACTTATGGTCCATGGATATTAAAATCACTAAGGAGGAGAAATGTATTATCCAATTATGTTCATTTTCAGACTCCTGGGATAGGTTAGTTGCGGCTATAGGGAGTAATTAAAATACATTAGCACTAGAAGATGTGGTTGCATCTCTATTATAAAAATAACATGGAAGGATCGACTAAATATAAATTGATGGTGAGAGATCGATCGATCGAAAAAGATAAAGACAAATTCTTTGGTAGAAAGTCTATTTCGAAGGGTAGATCTAAATACCTGGTTCAGTTGACAAGAAGATGTTGTAAATTCGGTAAAGTTGGGCATTACAAAAGTGACTGTAAGTAGAAGGAAATACAATTTAGTATGAGATTCGATGAGAAGCAATTGATTGAGAGAAATAATACTCTAGATAAAGAAGGCGATGTGTATCTAGAGTAGACTAGTACATAGTTGAATCAAGATATTTGGTTGATTGACTTAGAAGTGTCCGTTCATTTGACACTTCATAGAGAATGGTTTTGCAAATATGAGAGATATGAAGGGGGAGGTGTGTTCTTGGGGGATGACTCGAAAACCAAAATTGTTGGATGGGGAAGAGTCTTACTGATTTTGCAAGATGGTAGCAGTAGAACCCTTCCTAGTGTGTTACATATTCCAGGGTTGGCAAGAAATCTAATATATGTCGATACGATGAGTGATGTAGGTGTGCACACTCTATTTCAAAAGGATATGTGTAAAATGGTCAGGGGTGTGATGGTAATAATGAAAGGATTTTGGATTGGAGCCCTATACAATTGTTAGGGAATGTTGACTTGACTAGATGAAACATCATTGTTATTCCTAAATTTGAATCGACTTGAATCAACTTAGGCTAAGTTAATACCAACCGGCATGACTAGTCTTTGTCAAGTCTATTATCAGTCCAGGAAACTCTCCTAGGTTGTATCTCAGAGATGCCTAGTAACTTAACTATTTTTTATAATTATTTTCTCAATAATGGGTGTAGGATTGGATCAAGATGAATATCTAAATCACTAGATTGGATCTTCAAAACAATCTAGTTATATTCACACAGTACAAGGCCTTCAAGAGCTATTATTAGATAGGTTTGTAGATCAAATAGATAAGAAACCAATCAATTAACTAGAACATACATAAACCATATATATGATGGGTCAACAAACTAGAAATGTATTCTTATGATTCTTGTTTAATAATTAAAGGTAATATGATAGTCACCATAGGACATTTAAATAGAGACAAAAAAATGATTTCAACTCATAGGCATAGAATAGAAATGAAAAGAGAGTGTGACAATAACAATGAAAGAAGCTTGCAGGCTGAATATATTTAAGAAAATGTCTTAATCACAATAACAGTAGAGTCTAGAACTCAAATTCGAACCTTTTGTTCATCAAATGTTCTGGGCCTTATAGCCTTTACAAATGGTTTCAAAATCCTAGAATACTGGATCGAATTTTGCCTAAAATAGAAAGTCAATAATTGGCCCAAGAAAATAGGCAAAGATTCTATAAAATAAGCCAATTCCTATCCTTGGATTATCTTTATGTCCTTCATATTCTTTGGTAGGTGTAGTGAGCCTTTCGAGGCTGCTGGATTTTATGTGATATGAGAGAAGTAAAAAATGACACCTGCTGACAATCAAACAACTTTATATCCCTGAAAATAGCTAACCAATTTTGACCTTTCTTCCTTGTAGAGCATCTCCAAAATCAAAACAAACTCTTGATAAGGATGTCATTAATTATTGTCTATCGATTGGAACCATTCCTGAGGCTTTTGAACAAGGAAAACTTGGATCTATGCAAAATATTAACTTTCTGCCCCATCAATGCTTTTGGTAGCTAGAATAGACAGAATTCAGACCAATTAGCTACCAAAAGCTCTACTTCCGGTGGCTAATGAACAATTGAAATGTTTGCCTAAGCCATCAAAAGGTCTATTTTAGTGAAATTATCAAAATTTCAAAATACCTTTTGTCTTAGCCCAAAAACACCTTAGGGATGATATTTTAAGGCTTCACATCTTGCTCAAAGACTATAGGATTGTTGGTTGCCTTTGGTTCATTTCACTGAACTACTACCTCTGCTAGGGTTTCGAGAGTAGCATGTGTTTGAGACTGGTGTTTTGAAGACATAGCTTTTAACCTTAAATCCCTGACCTTTTTCTTCAAACCCTTAGCTACTCTCCATAAGCTGTTGTAATATTTTACAATCTTCTCCTTCTTTTTCTTTTCCTTTATGCTTTCATGTGCTAATCTTTCCAAGGCTGAGTTTCTTTCTGAAAAATTCTTCGACAGGGTTTCATATCTGGTTTTAATTACCCTTTCTAGCACTTCTTGTTGAGCTAACTTCTTCTTAAGCTTCTTGATTTTCTTTGATTTACTTCGCTTCACTCTTTTGCTAGATGAGGCATATGCAACTTGTGGTTCTTGTTCTTCTTGAGTTGTAGGTGATGGAAGGTCTTCATACCTTGTTGTGAATACATCTACATAAAATGAATTTTCATGCCCTGTGGTAACGAAATCTTCATTCCCTGTTTCATTCTGGTCTTCTTCATCTTTTGAGTCTGTGTAAGGAAGATTAAGAATGCTCTTGTTCACTGGGGGTTCTTTGGCCTTATCTATTTCACTGCTGAAGTTTAGTTTCTTCTTAGTTCTATTAAGCTTAGAAGAAGGAGAGGGTTGATTAACTAGAACTGGAGAGATAGCTCTCCTCCTCCTCTTTCCACTTCTGGGAGTAGAAGACTTCTTGGAATGAGGACTCTCTTTTCCCTCTGGCTATATATCAGTCTGAAAATCATTCCAGAACAAGAAGTAATTCCACTCTTTTCTTCTTCTCTGCAATAGCTCACAAACCAAGAGTTTAATTAGACCATGGTGTGATATTCTACCTACAACTTTATTGGGCTTGGCCTTGACCTGATGAGCCATCTTAGATAAGCTTCTGTGGAGAAAATAGGGCAGATTGAGTGGGTTTCTACCAGTAAGATGATTCATGAGTTTGAAATGGTAAATCATCACCCTATTATATCTGCCTTCGCAAGTTATATAGACCATAATGGATTTTAGTAATTGTTTCCATTTCTCTTCAAGGAAATACACAAGAATGTCTTTCTTCCATATCAAATCCTTGTGTTCTGGTTTTAAGTAAGACTTGAATTCAACATTCTTTGTGACAGTTGTTTTGAACCATTTTTCTCCAGTCCTGGGAAGCTCTGTCACCTTGTCTATGAGGGCTTCATCAAACTTGAATTCATCTCAACTAATGACTACTTTCCTTCCATAGAAAGTAAGGGAAAAGGCTTTTACCACCTGCTGGTGAGAGCTTTGTAATTTTTTACAAAAATTATAGCAACCTGCGTCCCTGAAAAGTTGGCATACCTTTGGGTGCGATTCCAAGTAATTGATATTTTCGAGCTCTTTCCTCAAAGTTGATCCTCCTTTCTTCATCATGTCGCAGTGCTCCTATACACTTGCAATTTGAAAATAAGATTTTGGGGGAAAGTTACACAGCGTAGACTTAGGGAGATTTGGCTCGGCTGTGACAGGGACGAGAAAAATGAGGCGAGCATCATATCATGGCACTAATTATAAGGGATGCAAAAGAGCATATTGTGATTTGAAACAATCATGGTTGATGTCTGTAATGATGAAAGGTATGTAGCCATGTAGTTTGATGAAACAACGATCCGAAAAGATTCGCTACATCATGCAGAGATCAGCTTGCGGTCCTAAACGGTTTCTTCTCCTGTCTTTTCGGAAGCTAATTGCAATTATAAAAATTCAAACTCGAGGTTTTAAACGTGTGAAAGGACGTGCTGACTCCGCCCCCGATCCTACAATTTCAGTGGCTAAAATAACATTGAATTTCTTTGTTTAAGATGTCAAAAGCTAAGGCTTTCAGTAGCTAAGAAGCACTTTTTGGAGAAGCGCCTAAGCCACTAAAACCTGAGATTTGACTTAAATCAAATAAAAACTAAAAAACATGTTTATCTAACATTATTACATGCATAAAGATCTCAGAAATAAGCTTTAAAAAATAAAAAAAATGTATTTTTAAAAAAGACATCCTATCACCTAAAGTGAAATAAMTCGATTGATTTGTTTGAGGAKATAACACTGGCTCCKATTGGGGGTRAATCCTCCCTATGAKGTTTCAAGAACCAAAGAACCAATGCCTTTCCTGTAAGACAAAAATTTCAAACCTATCTACTAGTGTTTCCATTAGGCATGGAGTTATTTTGCAAAAACAAAAACTAAAAATAAAATTTACAATGGCAAGGCTTTGGAACCTTAGATAAAATAAAGTTTCATAAAATGCCCATTTATTGGGCCACCAATCATTTCTTCACCTTCCAGACTTTGCAGAATGAAGGTGTTGTTGTGTTGTACTTGAGTTATCATGAAAGGACCGGTCCGCAAAGAGTCAAACTTGTCGTGCTTGCCTTTATCTTGTCCGAGAGCATCCCATTTAAGAACCCAGTCACCAACCTGAAAGTTGTCCACCTTTTCTTTTCTATCAAAAGTATCCTTGATCCTCTTTTGATGAGATTCTGATTTATCCACCAGTTGATCTCTGACTTGCTGCAATTCTACCAAGTCAAGCATTCTTCTCACCATATCATTTGATTCAGTTTGTTCTTCCTGAAAGAACTTAGCCACTGATAGAACTAGCCGAATGGGGAAAATGGCATCTATTCCATAAACCAGTTTGAAAGGAGAAGTTCCTATGGATTTCTTGATAGTCACTCTATCATCCCAAAGAGAAAAATTTAGTTTAGAATCCCAGCTCCTTTGATTCTCCTCCAACAACTTTCTGATGATTCTGACTAGACTCTTATTGGATGACTCATCAAGGCCATTTCCTCAAGGGTAGTAGGAAGTAGAGTGTACCAATTGAATGCCCATTGACTTACACATGTCAACCAATGCATCGGATTTGAAGGCTACTGCATTATCTATCACCAGCCTTTTTGGGCAACCAAATATGATCAAAATGTTTTCATAGAAAAACTTCATGACAACCTGATGAGTGGCATTTATAGTGGGGATTGCCTCTATCCACTTGGTAAAATAGTCAGTGGCTACCATGATCCACTTATGCAGGATTAATCTCGCCTATGAAATCTAAGCCCCACTATTGAAAAGTACCATTCACTATAATAGGTCTTAGGGGTAGAGATTTTAGTTGCTGCTCCACTGTGAATCTTTGGCACTTATCACAAGATTTCACAAAGGTGCACACATCTAAATGAAGAAAAGGCCAATAATACCCAACCCTTAGGATTTTATGAGTTTTGGTCTTCCAGTAATGATGGCCTCCACAAATACTCGAATGAAACTGATGCATGAATTCAACTGACTCATCTTTGTCTAAAGATCTCAGTAGTAAACCAGAAGGATCTTTCCAATACAAAATATTATCATTAATGCATAACTTAATTGCTTTGAGCTTAAGGTCTCGGGCTTGAGTCATGCTAAGTTCAGGAGAAACCTCCAACTTCTGTAAAAAATGGACAATACCTGAATACCACTCACATGAAGACAAATTCTCGGCCACCTACTGGCTGTCATGTTGCTCTTCTACTGCTACCCCTGTTTGCAAACTTGCCGAACTTTCCCCAATGAAATTTATTTCTAAAATATCACAATTCTCTTCTGTCATGAGCTTGGCAAGGCCTTGGCCTTTTACCAGCTTGGTGGGCTTCACTTTTATGTCAAACTCAATCATCTTTGTGATCCATTTATCTCTCTTTCCATCAATATCAGGCTGGGTCAAGACATCCTTCACAGAGGCTGAAGGAACATAGGCAACAACATTTGCATGGAGGATATAAATTATGAAAGGTTTTAATGACTTAATGAGAGCATAGGCTTGTTTTTCTATAGGATCATACCTTAGTTCAACATCCCTGAGTGATTTTTTGAAGAAATCCACTAGGTGATCAAGACCTTCATCATCTTTTTGTAACAAGACTGCTACCACTGTGTCATAGGAAGCAAAAGAGAAAATATAGAAATTCTTGGTGTAATCCAGACTGATTAGAGTAGGAGATTCCATGATAACCTGTTTTATATCCTGAAATGAACTTCTTGCATTGTCTGTCCATTTTATCTTAGATACCTTTTTTTATCATGGAGGTTATATGTTTCACTAATTTAGAGAAATTAGGAATAAACCTTCTGACAAAATTGATCTTACCAAGTAGGGATTGGATATCCTTCTTTGACCTTGGTATGGACAACTTCTGAATCGCTTCCACCCAAGCTGGGTCAATTTTCACTCCCTCTGCTGAAACAATGTGGCCTAGGAGCTTACCCTTCTTGAGAGAAAATTGAGACTTTTTTGGGTTCATCAAAATCCCAAACTGTCTACATTTCAAAAATACTCTTTTTAGATGCTTCAGATGCTCTTCATGACTACTGGAATAAATTGTGATATCATCGTGATAGATGAGGACAAACTTGTCCTTCTCTCCCACAAACGCTATGTCCACGGCCCTCTGAAAAGTGGCCCCAACATTCATTAGTCTGAATGGCATCTTGGCGTACATGAAGGTACCCCAAGGAGTAGTAAAGGCAGTTTTTTCTTGGTCATCAGGGTGTACAGACACCTGGTTATTGCCTGAGAAGCCATCTAGGAAAGACATGACACTAGATCCTAAAATTCTTTGTAGCAAGTGTTCCATCTTGGGTAGGGGATATTTGTCTTTCTTGGAACATTTATTTATGTTTCTAAAATCAACGCATAACCTGATCTCACCATTTTTCATTCTCACTATTACTAGGTTTGCAATCCATTTAGAGTATCTCAATGGAATTACGATTTTGGCATTGAGGAGCTTTTTGATTTCTTTTTCAATTATAGGAAATAAGAGAGGACTGATAGGTCTCAGATTTTGTCTGAATGGGATGGTGTCTTTCTCCAGGGGAATCTTATGTTGAATGACATCAGGATTATAGGTTTTCTGATCACTGCATTTCTAGGCGAAAACATCAGCAAATTCCTTCATAATGCTGCAATATTTTGACCTCTGATCAACAGTTAAGTCAATGGATAGATTTATGAATTTAGAATGACTATGGCTTCCTATATTGTGCTCATGGAGAAAAATATCCTTCTCCTTATTATCAGGTTTGTAAGGGATATTGTTTTGGTCAAAAAGATTCTCAAGAGGCACCAAATCCCTAGGTATATAATCATTTGGCAGTTGAACAATATCATGTTGACCCATTTTTCTCTTCAACTTAGGATTTTTGGATTCCCCTACATTTTGATTTTCCTGGTCAATATGCATATCATAAAATTCATCTACAACCTGGAGAAATATACTAAGCTCATTATCATCTTCAAAAACTTTCCAATATTTGATATTGTTGGGCAGAGATGGTCTATATTTGACTTGGATTTCATAATTCAGTCTAGGAGGCATGGGAGGAATGAACATACTGGCCGAGACAACAAGGGAATCAACTAGGTGATTCATAGCTCTGGGTATATAAGAAATATCAAAAATGGAAAAAGAGTCCCTAAGTTTCCATACCTCATCCCTATAAGCTTTCAACCTAACATGTTTTGCTTGGAAAGTACTGTTCACTTGTTGTATAATGAGATCTGCATCTCCAAACACCTTTAGATCTTTGATTCCCATCTCCTTGGCAGAATTTAAGCCCAAAAAAAAATCCTCATACTCTACTATATTTTTAGTAGTCTTGAAATCAAGTTTAAAAGACAAATGAATAGCCTCATTTGAAGGAGAAATCAAAACTACACCTGCACCTATTAAGTATTTGGTACTGGCACCATCAAAGAACATGCTCCATATGGGAGTAATATCTCCCATAGTTTGTTGATAAGTAGGCTTTGTGAGATGAAAAGGAGCTGGCTAAGAATCATCTATTTGCAGAATGCATGCCCCAAAGTCTGTGTCCAATGCATAAACGAGATGATTTACATAACTTTTCTCATCACCAATGATGTAAGCAAGATGATTCTCTCTGTAAAGTCTCTTTACCTCTCCTCCAAACATCGATACTGTGGCATACAAAATATCCATTTGTAGGGTACCACCTAGCCTTTTTCTCCATGAACGTGAAAAGAGGAGGCCGAACTTGGGTGGGATATTAGCCACTACAACATCCATTACCGTGCTTCTCATTGGAAGCTGGGCAAGGTTTATGACAACGTATTTTATGAAGTTGAGGCATTTGACTTTCCTAGAGTCAAAAGAGAATATATCATGGTAAGTTTTTGTGACGTCAAGCCCAAGCTCATCCATCACTGCTTTAGGAATAAGATTGTGTGATGCTCCGGAGTCAAGCAAGTAGTTGTGAAGGATCTTGTCATGGACATTCAGGGATATGTAGAAGGGTGGAAAAGAATCCTCTCGGTCCTCAACCATAGGTCCTATAGTCACTATGGGCTTATCATCCTGAAGGTTTACATAATCAACGGCTATGGGAGTCTTTGGGTGAAGGGACTTGAGGATAGCAGACTTGATTATGTCATTCTTCATAAGTTCAATCAATGGCATAGGCATTTTTACCTTCTAAATTTCTGATTCGAAATTAAATGAATATGATATTTTGTCGAAAGGTCTTACCTCATTAGAGGGATCTTTGAGGGACACCTGTTCCTTAGCTTGGGGCTGCAATGGCTTCTATTTCTATTTTGTAGGAGTGGGGATCTGCTTTGCTGCAACAACATCTTTATTTTTTCCAGGGGCAACAAGCAATGGCTTTGAAGCAACAGTCTTAGATCTTAAATTATAACCTGGATGATCATCTTTGTGATAAAAATATTCTTCAATGCTTGTCTCATTAATATTCTCATTCATGAGGGTCTCGTCATAATCTATTTGTGTTAATAAAGAGGAATTAGCATCATCCTCAAAACAATTGATGTCATCTTCTTCTTCAATTTCGCCATGAGATAGCTCTTGCTCTTCTTCTAGGACAACATTTGGAAAGGGGGCCTGATCCTTTGGTCTTCAGCTGCATTCTTGTCTCTATGAAGGATCTGGACCTGCTGGTTGTTCCTTCTATAGGGGAATGCATTGGGATTCCTAGGAGCATAGGCATTAGGCTCTTTACTTCTTGCTGGTTGCTGACTCTGAATTTTCAGGTTTGACATCTCCGAGGTCAAGATGTCCAACATCTTGGCCATATTTTCCGTTTTGGTATTTGAAGAAGAAGGAGGATCAACATATGACTTCTTTCTCTCAAATTTTCCTTTAAGTTTCTTGGATGTCATAATGTTAGATTCAACCTCAAGAGAAGCATCTTGCATTAAAGAGAGTGTGTCTAACCTTCTTTCTCTAAGGATTAAGAAAATTTTTGGATCCAAGGCAGAAGAGTAAGTAATATTTGTTGATGCGTCAGTCGACTTGATCTCTGCAGGGATCTTGCCAAACATCTTATTGAATCTTTTGGTGAAGTCTGAGACAGATTCACCATTTTCCCTTCTTAGATTTCCAAATTCAGTAATATAATGCAAGAGGTCTCTTGTTTCTCCCCAATGTTTCAAAAACACTTCATTTAATTGCTCAATACCTTTCATTGAATTAGTTGGCAGTTCCTTGAACCACATCCTAGCTTGACCATCCAAGCTCTGCATAAAAATTCTGGTCCAAACATCTTCATCTGAAATGTTAATGTTCTCAGCATAGGCATAGAAAGCCTCTATGTGTTCTTCAACAGTATAATATCCAGATCTAGTAAACTTGGGCATATATTTATGATAATCTCTTGTTGGCATGGATGATAAGGGACTGAGAAAAACAAGAGGAGCATATCTATTGGCTAAGATCTGTTCCATTTTTGTCAAAGGAGAAGCCATGGCAATCTTGGGGGTTGATGCAAAGGAAGAAGTTTCTGTAGATGACGGTTGAGATGGGACAGGTGGGACTATGGAAAATGGTGGTCTTACTTCACTAAGGAATGAAATGGAAGCACTGGTAGAATGACTACCCTAGAATGTGGTTCCCGAATAAAGTGGGAAATAAGAAGATCTGTAAAACTGGCCGAGCAGTAAGGCCAAGTTTTCTTCACCCTTAGAGGAAAGATATTGTAAAATATCTTCAAGAACAGGCAAAGTAGTATGAGTATGGAAATAACTTTCTACAGGTTCAGTTTGTGAAGAATTCAAGGAAGAGGAAGAATCCTCTTCTTGGATAGATTCTACAACTTCTTCTCCTAAGTTGGATATAGTAATATGCTCATAAATAGGATCTATAACATCAGAAGAAATTGAAGGCTCATCACCCTTCAAGCTCTAAAAAAATTACAATTTTCTGAGAACTAGAAGTTTTAGTAGAAGTGGATTCGACAAGAGGTTCTCTAGATACAAATGAAGAAGTGTTTCTTGAAATACCTAGTCTAGATTCTCTTGTAGATATGGAAGTTTGTCTTTGCAATGATTTTCCACTTCTGATGATCTTCTCAGGGTCAGAAACTGGTGTTGCCAGTGGCCTTTCTTGGTTTTCTCTGGTATGAGCCCTTCTCAGAGCCACTTTGTTCCAATGGAGTTGCCAGATAGATGATTACAACTGGAAATGTGTCCAAACTTTGTCTATCATCAAAGTTGGATCTATTTCATCTCCCAAGGAAGTTGAGCTTCAATCTCTGTTCCCTGACAACGACACCAATTTGTTATCACTCCACGAAACTCTCCTAGGCTGTATCTCAGAGATGCCTGGTAACTTAACTATTTTTTATAATTATTTTATAAATAATGGGTGTAGGATTGGATCAAGATGAATATCTAAATCACTAGATTGGATCTTCAAGACAGTCTAGTTATATTCACAAAGTACAAGGCCTTCAAGAGATATTATCAGATAGGTTTGTAGATCAAATAGATAAGAAACCAATCAATTAGCCAAAACATACATAAAACATATATATGATGGGTCAACAAACTAGCAATGGATGCTTATGATTCTTGTTGCACCTCTTTTGTCACCTAGAGGTTCTTATAAGCTTAGTTGGGTTAGCTAAGAAAGACAACAGTAAATGAAAGGGTTAGAAGAATACACATAAAATACTAAGCTAAGAATTAAACTAGGAAAGGAAAAAAAAATTAAACTATTGTGCATAAGGACATAAGAACAAGAAACAAACAAGACTCATATCACCAATGGAAAGGATTGTGTTAGTGAAAAGAAAACACCAAAGAGAAAGGGGACTTTGGGTCCCTTCTTCCTCCAAGGGAGGGCTCTTGGACCCCCAAGATTGAGCTCTTCTTACAACTTGAAAACTTGAAATAAATGGTGAAAGAATCCCAAGCTAACCCACTTCTGGTCAAATCGACTTGGAAGCTGAACCAAAAGTGGGTGGGAGGCTGACCAACATCATAAATGTGTCGTTCTTAGGTGTGCATGGCTTTTAGCATCCATAGTCATGCATCGTGCACATGTGCGCTTTTCCTGTGTTTCTTTATGGCGCATGTGCGCACACACCTTGTACAGTCATAGCGCATCTTGATTTTATAACTGGTTGTATAGTTTTGGACCTTTTGGAAATGATTTTTTGGTAATTTTGGTCCATGGGTGAACTCATAGCTGTTTGAAAATGCTGGATTCTTGTAACCATTTGTGGACGAAATTTCAGTGATAACAGATGCCCCCTGATGGATGAGGTTAGGAGCATATAGATAACCGAAATTCATCAATGTTTCTTTTACTAAGAGTATCGTTGTAAGAAAGAGCGATAGTGAGAGTATAAAGAGTGACCTATTGGAGGGAGAAGGGAACCTGTAGGACCCAACCTTTCGCAAGGTGTGGAAAATAAATTGTGTACAAACGAGGCGGGAATGCCCCATGCTCGTGTCATGTA